>CAWWDY010000249.1:0-55849 GCA_963942605.1 Poecilus cupreus
AAAAAAACATAGAAAAACGCTGTTTTTAACTATTCAAACTGACAAATTCATGTTTTTTTCGTGTGAAACGGCGATTTATGAGAAATGACGATAAAATTGCTGTTTTAAACATGAAAAAACATAGAAAAACGCTGTTTTGAACTATTCAAACTGACAAATTCATGTTTCTTTCGTGTGAAACGGCGATTTATGAGAAATGACGATAAAATTGCTGTTTTAAACTTGCAAAAACATAGAAAAACGCTGTTTTTAACTAATCAAACTGACAAATTCTTGTTTCTTTCGTGTGAAACGGCGATTTATGAGAAATGACGATAAAATTGCTGTTTTAAACTTGCAAAAACATAGAAAAACGCTGTTTTGAACTATTCAAACTGACAAATTCATGTTTCTTTCGTGTGAAACGGCGATTTATGAGAAATGACGATAAAATTGCTGTTTTAAACTTGCAAAAACATAGAAAAACGCTGTTTTTTACTATTCAAACTGATAAATTCATGTTTCTTTCGTGTGAAACGGCGATTTATGAGAAATGACGATAAAATTGCTGTTTTAAACTTGCAAAAACATAGAAAAACGCTGTTTTTAACTATTCAAACTGACAAATTCATGTTTCTTTCGTGTGAAACGGCGATTTATGAGAAATGACGATAAAATTGCTGTTTTAAACTTGCAAAAACATAGAAAAACGCTGTTTTTAACTATTCAAACTGATAAATTCAGGTTTCTTTCGTTCGAAACGGTGGATTTATGTGAAATCACGATAAAACTGTTGTTTTAAACTTGCAAAAACATAGAAAAACTCTGTTTTGAACTATTCAAACTGATAAATTCATGTTTCTTTCGTGTGAAACGGCGATTTATGAGAAATGACGATAAAATTGCTGTTTTAAACTTGCAAAAACATAGAAAAACGCTGTTTTGAACTATTCAAACTGACAAATTCATGTTTCTTTCGTGTGAAACGGCGATTTATGAGAAATGACGATAAAATTGCTGTTTTAAACTTGCAAAAACATAGAAAAACGCTGTTTTTTACTATTCAAACTGATAAATTCATGTTTCTTTCGTGTGAAACGGCGATTTATGAGAAATGACGATAAAATTGCTGTTTTAAACTTGCAAAAACATAGAAAAACGCTGTTTTTAACTATTCAAACTGACAAATTCATGTTTCTTTCGTGTGAAACGGCGATTTATGAGAAATGACGATAAAATTGCTGTTTTAAACTTGCAAAAACATAGAAAAACGCTGTTTTCAACTATTTAAACTGACAAATTCATGTTTCTTTCGTGTGAAACGGCGATTTATGAGAAATGACGATAAAATTGCTCTTTTAAACATGAAAAAACATAGATAAACGCTGTTTTGAACTATTCAAACTGACAAATTCATGTTTCTTTCGTGTGAAACGGCGATTTATGAGAAATGACGCTAAAATTGCTGTTTTAAACTTGCAAAAACATAGAAAAACGCTGTTTTGAACTATTCAAACTGACAAATTCATGTTTCTTTCGTGTGAAACGGCGATTTATGAGAAATGACGATAAAATTGCTGTTTTAAACTTGCAAAAACATAGAAAAACGCTGTTTTTAACTATTCAAACTGATAAAGTCATGTTTCTTTCGTGTGAAACGGCGATTTATGAGAAATGACGATAAAATTGCTGTTTTAAACTTGCAAAAACATAGAAAAACGCTGTTTTTAACTATTCAAACTGATAAATTCAGGTTTCTTTCGTTCAAAACGGTGGATTTTTGTGAAATCACGATAAAACTGCTGTTTTAAACTTGCAAAAACATATAAAAACGCTGTTTTGAACTATTCAAACTGATAAATTCATGTTTCTTTCGTGTGAAACGGCGATTTATGAGAAATGACGATAAAATTGCTGTTTTAAACTTGCAAAAACATAGAAAAACGCTGTTTTGAACTATTCAAACTGATAAATTCATGTTTCTTTCGTGTGAAACGGCGATTTATGAGAAATGACGATAAAATTGCTGTTTTAAACTTGCAAAAACATAGAAAAACGCTGTTTTTAACTATTCAAACTGATAAATTCATGTTTTTTTTTTTTTTGTGAGAAATTATCTTTATTGTTGAACGTTTATATACAGTTTACAAAGAGAGAACTTAGACATTGTTAACATAGAATGTCTGTGGTCCTCCGATGTTTTTACATTTTATTTACAAATTTGTTGTTCCTGGCCACATGGCCTTATCAACAATGTTGGAATTGATAGATTACATGTTTATTTAAGATAATGATCGTGTGCGTGTAATGAGGCGAGGGTGGAGTGACTGATCGTGTGCGTGTGTAATTGTAGGAAAAAGAGTGAAAAACCTACTTTATATTAATTGTGCTTATAAATAACTTACAGACTAAATGAGTGACGGTGTGCTATTTACAATGAGGTTATGATGTTGATTTACAATAGTTATGATGTAAATGAGACGATGCGTGAGCGAATTAAATCTATATGAGTGATTTGGATGGTATATACAGTGCGGCTATGATATTATCTTACATTGAAAGTTGTGATAAATGTGATGGTTGGTAATGAGCGTTAGTGTGTGGCGAGGGCATCATGGGCGCGTTGACGGAAGATGGGTAGTGTTTGATAAGGTAGTTTATGTATGAGTGGGAAAGGAGCGTTGTACTCTCTGATATGTGTTATTGTTTTTGTGAGTGGATTGTGATTTAATTGTGTTGTGTAGAATTTCTGGGCTTGTTGCTCGATGTAGTGTTGTATGTTGGGTATGTTTGTCATGTTGTGTAAATCTTCGATTCTAGTGTACCTGTCTGCACTATTAATTAAGCGTAGACATTTGTTCTGGAATCGCTGTAACGGTTTCAGTGCTGTTTTCGACGCAGAACACCATATTGGAGCTGCGTAAGTGAGTGTTGGGCGGATGATTGTTGTGTAGAGGAGTTTTTTGTTTTTAACAGACATGTGGCTATTTTTATTAAGGAGTGGATATAGTGATCGGACAGCGAGGGATGCTTTTTTAATAGCGGATTTAATATGTTGGTTGTGCCGGAGTCGGGATTCTAACGTCATGCCAAGGTATTTGACAGACGGTGAGGGGATTGAACTGTGGTTGTTGAGTTTAAGTGGAGTGTAAATTGTGTTGTTAGTGTGTTTTCGTGTGAATACTATGGTTTCGGTCTTGTTATTGTTGATGGATATTTTCCAGAGGCGCCAGAAGGGTTGTAGGATGTCTAGGTGAATTTGGAGTTGTTTGTTTGCAATCTCTGCGCTGTGCGAGTGGGCATAGATGGCCGTATCGTCAGCGTAGAGTGCGGTTTTGGTTTTTTGGAAAGTAGGTAAGTCGTGTAGGTAAAGGGTGAACAACTGCGGGCCAAGGCAACTACCCTGTGGAACGCCTGCAGCTATGGGGTGGGGGGTTGATATAGTGTTATTAATTTTTACTTTAAAAAATCTGTTGTGTAAATATGAATAAGTAAGTTTGACTAATGTGTGTGGGAATTTCGCTCGAATCATTTTGTAAATAAGCCCTTCTAGCCACACTTTGTCGAAAGCTTTTTCAACGTCTAAAAGGGCCATTACTGTGACATTTTGCTTGTTGTAGTTGGTAGTTATGTCTGTCACGATTCTCGCTACTTGTTGGACTGTGTTGTGTCTGGGACGGAATCCAAATTGGTAAGGTGGGATTATTTTATTTTTTTGGGTGTAATTTTGGATACGAGTTAGGATAACCTTCTCAGCGACCTTTGACAGGGTGCTGAGTAGGCTTATAGGGCGGTAACTTGAGGGTAGTTTAGGATTCTTGTTGGGTTTGTGTATGGGAACCACTAGTGCAATTTTCCACGCCTCCGGGAAGTAGTGGAGCTTAATCATCGAATTTATGATATAAGTGAACTGCACTAGGGCTTTTTTGGATAGGTTTTTAAGGACGATGTTTTGAATATTATCAGGACCTGGCGCCTTCTGGTTGGGAAAGGATTTAATGACCGAGAATACCTCGGAGGGTTTGGTAGTGTACTTGGCAAGATTTTGTGTGTTTTCTTGTGTTGGTGTATTTATGTAGTTGTGTACAGTGTTTATTATGTTTTGTTGTTCTACTGTGTGATTAGTGTCAAGTGTGTGAACATTTTCGAAGGTTTCAGCTATAGCTTCCACCTTCTGTTCGTCTGTAATGAATGTGTTGTTTTGTGTTATGAGTTCGGGTATTGGTTTAAATGGTTTTTTGAGTGTATGTGTGAGTTTCCATAAGGTGTTGTCGTTTGGATTAAGGGAGAGGAGTTTATCTTGCCAAGTTTTGTTTCGGAATTCGCGAATTTCCGTCTGAATGCGGCGGGTGAGGGAGTTCATGAGTGCGCGGTGTGCAGGATCGTGTGACCTCTGCCATAGTTTTCGTGTGTTATTACGCTGTGTTATTAGTTGTGTTATTTGTTCGGGTAATTTGTCTTTGTTTGCATTTAGTTTGATTGTGCGTGTATGTTTGTGTAGTGCTTGCGTTATGGCGTGTGTCAGTGCGTGTACTTGTGTGTCTAAGTCTTGTGTTGTGTTTATTTGTGGTGTTATTTTGACATTTTCGTCCAGAGTTTTCCTGAACTCATGCCAATTTGTGTTTTTGTATGTGCGGATATAGTGTGTGTTGTTTGTGTGTACGTTTTGTGTGCTTAATTTGGAAAGGATAGGTGTGTGATCGGAATTTAGCTCAGGAATTGCAACGGGGTCTGTGATGTGATTAATATTTTTATTTATAATCAAATCTATTGTTGTGGGAGTGGTATTGTTTTGAGGAAAGTGTGTAGGGGTTGGGGGGTGCATGATGATTGCGTTATGAGTTAATGAATACGAATATAACGTGTTACCGTTTTTATTCGCTCTATTGCAATTCCAGGTTGCGTGTTTTGCATTTAAGTCGCCTACTAACAGCACTTTTCCGCCAGTATTTAAAAGTGTGTGTATGTCATGTCTTGTTAAGTCATTTCGTGGGTTGTTATATGCTGTGATTATGTTAGTGTTATCAGAGAGTCGGATGCAAAGGGATTCTATGGTTGTGGGTTGAAGGTGAACTAATGTGTGTTGTATAGAGTTGTGTACTATTGCCGCTACCCCTCCTGCCGGCACGTGTGTTTGTATTTGTCTGTCTTGTCTGTGTACTGTGTATCCTTTAATGCGTAATTTGTGTGTAGGTTTTAGTCGTGTTTCGTTAATTAGCATAATGTGTATGTTGTGTTTGTGTAGAAAGTGTATTAGTTCACCTATTTTGGGAAGGATGCCATTTGCGTTCCATGAGCAGATTTTAGTAATTATGATTATATGTTGTAGGAGTCGATGTTTGTCATGAATGTCATGGTGATAGATGCGCGTGATTGTGTGTCTTTACATTTAATTAGTTCTGCATTTAGGTCTTTTACAAATTTTAATAGGTTACTTAAATTAATCATTGAGTTCATTGTTTTAATTGCACTGGAAAGTTCTTTTAAGATGTCTGTAGTGTTTTGAATAGCTAAATGTTCGTTCATTTTTGGGCGTGGTTGTTGTTGATTTAATTGAGTGGGGAGTGTTTGGGGGAGGGGCGTCGGCTGCTGCTGTGATGGCCGCTCGGGTTGTCGTGTAGGTAGAGAGGGGAATCGAGCGTTGTCGCGCAAGTCCGGCACGACTGACTGCAGTGCGGAAGCGGGGTGGTGTGACTGCTTCCGTCGTTGCCATGGATTTGATGTTGGTTCTGGTGCTGGGAGGTATCTTGGCGCTGTTGATGTGGGCGGCATTGCTGTGCCATCCCTCTGTGCTCTGAGGGCTTTAAAATGTTCATATCTCTCCAGAACACGAGGGTTGCGCTTGCCTATTTCTTTTATTTTGTTTAGATAGGTAATACAAGTGATGGCGTTAGCGGGATGTGAACCTCCACAATTCACGCATTTAGCGGGCGTGTCTCTTATAAATTCATGTTTCTTTCGTGTGAAACGGCGATTTATGAGAAATGACGACAAAATTGCTGTTTTAAACTTGCAAAAACATAGAAAAACGCTGTTTTTAACTATTCAAACTGATAAATTCAGGTTTCTTTCGTTCGAAACGGTGGATTTATGTGAAATCACGATAAAACTGTTGTTTTAAACTTGCAAAAGCATAGAAAAACTCTGTTTTGAACTATTCAAACTGATAAATTCATGTTTCTTTCGTGTGAAACGGCGATTTATGAGAAATGACGATAAAATTGCTGTTTTAAACATGAAAAAACATAGAAAAACGCTGTTTTTAACTATTCAAACTGACAAATTCATGTTTTTTTCGTGTGAAACGGCGATTTATGAGAAATGACGATAAAATTGCTGTTTTAAACATGAAAAAACATAGAAAAACGCTGTTTTGAACTATTCAAACTGACAAATCCATGTTTCTTTCGTGTGAAACGGCGATTTATGAGAAATGACGATAAAATTGCTGTTTTAAACTTGCAAAAACATAGAAAAACGCTGTTTTTAACTAATCAAACTGACAAATTCTTGTTTCTTTCGTGTGAAACGGCGATTTATGAGAAATGACGATAAAATTGCTGTTTTAAACTTGCAAAAACATAGAAAAACGCTGTTTTGAACTATTCAAACTGACAAATTCATGTTTCTTTCGTGTGAAACGGCGATTTATGAGAAATGACGATAAAATTGCTGTTTTAAACTTGCAAAAACATAGAAAAACGCTGTGTTTTACTATTCAAACTGATAAATTCATGTTTCTTTCGTGTGAAACGGCGATTTATGAGAAATGACGATAAAATTGCTGTTTTAAACTTGCAAAAACATAGAAAAACGCTGTTTTTAACTATTCAAACTGACAAATTCATGTTTCTTTCGTGTGAAACGGCGATTTATGAGAAATGACGATAAAATTGCTGTTTTAAACTTGCAAAAACATAGAAAAACGCTGTTTTCAACTATTTAAACTGACAAATTCATGTTTCTTTCGTGTAAAACGGCGATTTATGAGAAATGACGATAAAATTGCTGTTTTAAACATGAAAAAACATAGATAAACGCTGTTTTGAACTATTCAAACTGACAAGTTCATGTTTCTTTCGTGTGAAACGGCGATTTATGAGAAATGACGCTAAAATTGCTGTTTTAAACTTGCAAAAACATAGAAAAACGCTGTTTTAAACTATTCAAACTGACAAATTCATGTTTCTTTCGTGTGAAACGGCGATTTATGAGAAATGACGATAAAATTGCTGTTTTAAACTTGCAAAAACATAGAAAAACGCTGTTTTTTACTATTCAAACTGATAAATTCATGTTTCTTTCGTGTGAAACGGCGATTTATGAGAAATGACGATAAAATTGCTGTTTTAAACTTGCAAAAACATAGATAAACGCTGTTTTGAACTATTCAAACTGACAAGTTCATGTTTCTTTCGTGTGAAACGGCGATTTATGAGAAATGACGCTAAAATTGCTGTTTTAAACTTGCAAAAACATAGAAAAACGCTGTTTTGAACTATTCAAACTGACAAATTCATGTTTCTTTCGTGTGAAACGGCGATTTATGAGAAATGACGATAAAATTGCTGTTTTAAACTTGCAAAAACATAGAAAAACGCTGTTTTTAACTATTCAAACTGATAAAGTCATGTTTCTTTCGTGTGAAACGGCGATTTATGAGAAATGACGATAAAATTGCTGTTTTAAACTTGCAAAAACATAGAAAAACGCTGTTTTTAACTATTCAAACTGATAAATTCAGGTTTCTTTCGTTCAAAACGGTGGATT
The DNA here is from genome assembly GCA_963942605.1 of Poecilus cupreus. Taxonomy (NCBI): domain Eukaryota; kingdom Metazoa; phylum Arthropoda; class Insecta; order Coleoptera; family Carabidae; genus Poecilus; species Poecilus cupreus. The sequence goes on from CAWWDY010000249.1 coordinate 7,750, forward strand.
TTTGTGAAATCACGATAAAACTGCTGTTTTAAACTTGCAAAAACATATAAAAACGCTGTTTTGAACTATTCAAACTGATAAATTCATGTTTCTTTCGTTCAAAACGGCGATTTATGAGAAATGACGATAAAATTGCTGTTTTAAACTAGCAAAAACATAGAAAAACGCTGTTTTTAACTATTCAAACTGATAAATTCATGTTTCTTTCGTGTGAAACGGCGATTTATGAGAAATGACGATAAAATTGCTGTTTTAAACTTGCAAAAACATAGAAAAACGCTGTTTTTAACTATTCAAACTGATAAATTCATGTTTCTTTCGTGTGAAACGGCGATTTATGAGAAATGACTATAAAATTGCTGTTTAAAACTTGCAAAAACATAGAAAAACGCTGTTTTTAACTAATCAAACTGACAAATTCTTGTTTCTTTCGTGTGAAACGGCGATTTATGAGAAATGACGATAAAATTGCTGTTTTAAACTTGCAAAAACATAGAAAAACGCTGTTTTGAACTATTCAAACTGACAAATTCATGTTTCTTTCGTGTGAAACGGCGATTTATGAGAAATGACTATAAAATTGCTGTTTTAAACTTGCAAAAACATAGAAAAACGCTGTTTTTTACTATTCAAACTGATAAATTCATGTTTCTTTCGTGTGAAACGGCGATTTATGAGAAATGACGATAAAATTGCTGTTTTAAACTTGCAAAAACATAGAAAAACGCTGTTTTTAACTATTCAAACTGATAAATTCATGTTTCTTTCGTGTGAAACGGCGATTTATGAGAAATGACGATAAAATTGCTGTTTTAAACTTGCAAAAACATAGAAAAACGCTGTTTTTAACTACTCAAACTGATAAATTCAGGTTTCTTTCGTTCAAAACGGTGGATTTTTGTGAAATCACGATAAAACTGCTGTTTTAAACTTGCAAAAACATATAAAAACGCTGTTTTGAACTATTCAAACTGATAAATTCATGTTTCTTTCGTGTGAAACGGCGATTTATGAGAAATGACGATAAAATTGCTGTTTTAAACATGAAAAAACATAGAAAAACGCTGTTTTTTACTATTCAAACTGATAAATTCATGTTTCTTTCGTGTGAAACGGCGATTTATGAGAAATGACGATAAAATTGCTGTTTTAAACTTGCAAAAACATAGAAAAACTCTGTTTTGAACTATTCAAACTGATAAATTCATGTTTCTTTCGTGTGAAACGGCGATTTATGAGAAATGACGATAAAATTGCTGTTTTAAACATGAAAAAACATAGAAAAACGCTGTTTTTAACTATTCAAACTGACAAATTCATGTTTTTTTCGTGTGAAACGGCGATTTATGAGAAATGACGATAAAAATTGCTGTTTTAAACATGAAAAAAACATAGAAAAACGCTGTTTTGAACTATTCAAACTGACAAATTCATGTTTCTTTCGTGTGAAACGGCGATTTATGAGAAATGACGATAAAATTGCTGTTTTAAACTTGCAAAAACATAGAAAAACGCTGTTTTTAACTATTCAAACTGATAAATTCATGTTTCTTTCGTGTGAAACGGCGATTTATGAGAAATGACGATAAAATTGCTGTTTTAAACTTGCAAAAACATAGAAAAACGCTGTTTTTAACTATTCAAACTGATAAATTCATGTTTCTTTCGTGTGAAACGGCGATTTATGAGAAATGACGATAAAATTGCTGTTTTAAACATGAAAAAACATAGAAAAACGCTGTTTTTAACTATTCAAACTGACAAATTCATGTTTTTTTCGTGTGAAACGGCGATTTATGAGAAATGACGATAAAATTGCTGTTTTAAACATGAAAAAAACATAGAAAAACGCTGTTTTGAACTATTCAAACTGACAAATTCATGTTTCTTTCGTGTGAAACGGCGATTTATGAGAAATGACGATAAAATTTCTGTTTTAAACTTGCAAAAACATAGAAAAACGCTGTTTTGAACTATTCAAACTGACAAATTCATGTTTCTTTCGTGTGAAACGGCGATTTATGAGAAATGACGATAAAATTGCTGTTTTAAACTTGCAAAAACATAGAAAAACGCTGTTTTTTACTATTCAAACTGATAAATTCATGTTTCTTTCGTGTGAAACGGCGATTTATGAGAAATGACGATAAAATTGCTGTTTTAAACTTGCAAAAACATAGAAAATCGCTGTTTTTAACTATTCAAACTGACAAATTCATGTTTCTTTCGTGTGAAACGGCGATTTATGAGAAATGACGATAAAATTGCTGTTTTAAACTTGCAAAAACATAGAAAAACGCTGTTTTCAACTATTCAAACTGACAAATTCATGTTTCTTTCGTGTGAAACGGCGATTTATGAGAAATGACGATAAAATTGCTGTTTTAAACTTGCAAAAACATAGAAAAACGCTGTTTTTAACTATTCAAACTGATAAATTCATGTTTCTTTCGTGTGAAACGGCGATTTATGAGAAATGACGATAAAATTGCTGTTTTAAACTTGCAAAAACATAGAAAAACGCTGTTTTTAACTATTCAAACTGATAAATTCAGGTTTCTTTCGTTCAAAACGGTGGATTTTTGTGAAATCACGATAAAACTGCTGTTTTTAACTTGCAAAAACATATAAAAACGCTGTTTTGAACTATTCAAACTGATAAATTCATGTTTCTTTCGTGTGAAACGGCGATTTATGAGAAATGACGATAAAATTGCTGTTTTAAAATTGCAAAAACATAGAAAAACGCTGTTTTTAACTATTCAAACTGATAAATTCATGTTTCTTTCGTGTGAAACGGCGATTTATGAGAAATGACGATAAAATTGCTGTTTTAAACTTGCAAAAACATAGAAAAACGCTGTTTTTAACTATTCAAACTGATAAATTCAGGTTTCTCTCGTTCGAAACGCTGGATTTTTGTGAAATCACGATAAAACTGTTGTTTTAAACATGCAAAAATAAAGAAAAACTCAGTTTTAAACTATTCAAACTGATAAATTCATGTTTCTTTCGTGTGAAACGGCGATTTATGAGAAATGACGATAAAATTGCTGTTTTAAACATGAAAAAACATAGAAAAACGCTGTTTTTAACTATTCAAACTGACAAATTCATGTTTTTTTCGTGTGAAACGGCGATTTATGAGAAATGACGATAAAATTGCTGTTTTAAACATGAAAAAACATAGAAAAACGCTGTTTTGAACTATTCAAACTGACAAATTCATGTTTCTTTCGTGTGAAACGGCGATTTATGAGAAATGACGATAAAATTGCTGTTTTAAACTTGCAAAAACATTGAAAAACGCTGTTTTTAACTATTCAAACTGACAAATTCATGTTTTTTTCGTGTGAAACGGCGATTTATGAGAAATGACGATAAAATTGCTGTTTTAAACATGAAAAAACATAGAAAAACGCTGTTTTGAACTATTCAAACTGACAAATTCATGTTTCTTTCGTGTGAAACGGCGATTTATGAGAAATGACGATAAAATTGCTGTTTTAAACTTGCAAAAACATAGAAAAACGCTGTTTTGAACTATTCAAACTGACAAATTCATGTTTCTTTCGTGTGAAACGGCGATTTATGAGAAATGACGATAAAATTGCTGTTTTAAACTTGCAAAAACATAGAAAAACGCTGTTTTGAACTATTCAAACTGACAAATTCATGTTTCTTTCGTGTGAAACGGCGATTTATGAGAAATGACGATAAAATTGCTGTTTTAAACTTGCAAAAACATAGAAAAACGCTGTTTTTAACTATTCAAACTGATAAATTCATGTTTCTTTCGTGTGAAACGGCGATTTATGAGAAATGACGATAAAATTGCTGTTTTAAACTTGCAAAAACATAGAAAAACGCTGTTTTTAACTATTCAAACTGATAAATTCAGGTTTCTTTCGTTCAAAACGGTGGATTTTTGTGAAATCACGATAAAACTGCTGTTTTAAACTTGCAAAAACATATAAAAACGCTGTTTTGAACTATTCAAACTGATAAATTCATGTTTCTTTCGTGTGAAACGGCGATTTATGAGAAATGACGATAAAATTGCTGTTTTAAACTTGCAAAAACATAGAAAAACGCTGTTTTTAACTATTCAAACTGATAAATTCATGTTTCTTTCGTGTGAAACGGCGATTTATGAGAAATGACGATAAAATTGCTGTTTTAAACTTGCAAAAACATAGAAAAACGCTGTTTTTAACTATTCAAACTGATAAATTCAGGTTTCTTTCGTTCGAAACGCTGGATTTTTGTGAAATCACGATAAAACTGTTGTTTTAAACTTGCAAAAACATAGAAAAACTCTGTTTTTAACTATTCAAACTGATAAATTCATGTTTCTTTCGTGTGAAACGGCGATTTATGAGAAATGACGATAAAATTGCTGTTTTAAACATGAAAAAACATAGAAAAACGCTGTTTTGAACTATTCAAACTGACAAATTCATGTTTCTTTCGTGTGAAACGGCGATTTATGAGAAATGACGATAAAATTGCTGTTTTAAACTTGCAAAAACATAGAAAAACGCTGTTTTGAAATATTCAAACTGACAAATTTATGTTTCTTTCGTGTGAAACGGCGATTTATGAGAAATGACTATAAAATTGCTGTTTTAAACTTGCAAAAACATAGAAAAACGCTGTTTTTTACTATTCAAACTGATAAATTCATGTTTCTTTCGTGTGAAACGGCGATTTATGAGAAATGACGATAAAATTGCTGTTTTAAACTTGCAAAAACATAGAAAAACGCTGTTTTTAACTATTCAAACTGACAAATTCATGTTTCTTTCGTGTGAAACGGCGATTTATGAGAAATGACGATAAAATTGCTGTTTTAAACTTGCAAAAACATAGAAAAACGCTGTTTTCAACTATTAAAACTGACAAATTCATGTTTCTTTCGTGTGAAACGGCGATTTATGAGAAATGACGATAAAATTGCTGTTTTAAACTTGCAAAAACATAGAAAAACGCTGTTTTTAACTATTCAAACTGATAAATTCATGTTTCTTTCGTGTGAAACGGCGATTTATGAGAAATGACGATAAAATTGCTGTTTTAAACTTGCAAAAACATAGAAAAACGCTGTTTTTAACTATTCAAACTGATAAATTCAGGTTTCTTTCGTTCAAAACGGTGGATTTTTGTGAAATCACGATAAAACTGCTGTTTTAAACTTGCAAAAACATATAAAAACGCTGTTTTGAACTATTCAAACTGATAAATTCATGTTTCTTTCGTGTGAAACGGCGATTTATGAGAAATGACGATAAAATTGCTGTTTTAAACTTGCAAAAACATAGAAAAACGCTGTTTTTAACTATTCAAACTGATAAATTCATGTTTCTTTCGTGTGAAACGGCGATTTATGAGAAATGACGATAAAATTGCTGTTTTAAACTTGCAAAAACATAGAAAAACGCTGTTTTTAACTATTCAAACTGATAAATTCAGGTTTCTTTCGTTCGAAACGCTGGATTTTTGTGAAATCACGATAAAACTGTTGTTTTAAACTTGCAAAAACATAGAAAAACTCTGTTTTTAACTATTCAAACTGATAAATTCATGTTTCTTTCGTGTGAAACGGCGATTTATGAGAAATGACGATAAAATTGCTGTTTTAAACATGAAAAAACATAGAAAAACGCTGTTTTGAACTATTCAAACTGACAAATTCATGTTTCTTTCGTGTGAAACGGCGATTTATGAGAAATGACGATAAAATTGCTGTTTTAAACTTGCAAAAACATAGAAAAACGCTGTTTTGAAATATTCAAACTGACAAATTTATGTTTCTTTCGTGTGAAACGGCGATTTATGAGAAATGACTATAAAATTGCTGTTTTAAACTTGCAAAAACATAGAAAAACGCTGTTTTTTACTATTCAAACTGATAAATTCATGTTTCTTTCGTGTGAAACGGCGATTTATGAGAAATGACGATAAAATTGCTGTTTTAAACTTGCAAAAACATAGAAAAACGCTGTTTTTAACTATTCAAACTGACAAATTCATGTTTCTTTCGTGTGAAACGGCGATTTATGAGAAATGACGATAAAATTGCTGTTTTAAACTTGCAAAAACATAGAAAAACGCTGTTTTCAACTATTAAAACTGACAAATTCATGTTTCTTTCGTGTGAAACGGCGATTTATGAGAAATGACGATAAAATTGCTGTTTTAAACTTGCAAAAACATAGAAAAACGCTGTTTTTAACTATTCAAACTGATAAATTCATGTTTCTTTCGTGTGAAACGGCGATTTATGAGAAATGACGATAAAATTGCTGTTTTAAACTTGCAAAAACATAGAAAAACGCTGTTTTTAACTATTCAAACTGATAAATTCAGGTTTCTTTCGTTCAAAACGGTGGATTTTTGTGAAATCACGATAAAACTGCTGTTTTAAACTTGCAAAAACATATAAAAACGCTGTTTTGAACTATTCAAACTGATAAATTCATGTTTCTTTCGTGTGAAACGGCGATTTATGAGAAATGACGATAAAATTGCTGTTTTAAACTTGCAAAAACATAGAAAAACGCTGTTTTTAACTATTCAAACTGATAAATTCATGTTTCTTTCGTGTGAAACGGCGATTTATGAGAAATGACGATAAAATTGCTGTTTTAAACTTGCAAAAACATAGAAAAACGCTGTTTTTAACTATTCAAACTGACAAATTCATGTTTCTTTCGTGTGAAACGGCGATTTATGAGAAATGACGATAAAATTGCTGTTTTAAACTTGCAAAAACATAGAAAAACGCTGTTTTCAACTATTCAAACTGACAAATTCATGTTTCTTTCGTGTGAAACGGCGATTTATGAGAAATGACGATAAAAATGCTGTTTTAAACTTGCAAAAACATAGAAAAACGCTGTTTTTTACTATTCAAACTGATAAATTCATGTTTCTTTCGTGTGAAACGGCGATTTATGAGAAATGACGATAAAATTGCTGTTTTAAACTTGCAAAAACATAGAAAAACGCTGTTTTTAACTATTCAAACTGACAAATTCATGTTTCTTTCGTGTGAAACGGCGATTTATGAGAAATGACGATAAAATTGCTGTTTTAAACTTGCAAAAACATAGAAAAACGCTGTTTTCAACTATTCAAACTGACAAATTCATGTTTCTTTCGTGTGAAACGGCGATTTATGAGAAATGACGATAAAATTGCTGTTTTAAACTTGCAAAAACATAGAAAAACGCTGTTTTTAACTATTCAAACTGATAAATTCAGGTTTCTTTCGTTCAAAACGGTGGATTTTTGTGAAATCACGATAAAACTGCTGTTTTAAACTTGCAAAAACATATAAAACGCTGTTTTGAACTATTCAAACTGATAAATTCATGTTTCTTTCGTGTGAAACGGCGATTTATGAGAAATGACGATAAAATTGCTGTTTTAAAATTGCAAAAACATAGAAAAACGCTGTTTTTAACTATTCAAACTGATAAATTCATGTTTCTTTCGTGTGAAACGGCGATTTATGAGAAATGACGATAAAATTGCTGTTTTAAACTTGCAAAAACATAGAAAAACGCTGTTTTTAACTATTCAAACTGATAAATTCAGGTTTCTCTCGTTCGAAACGCTGAATTTTTGTGAAATCACGATAAAACTGTTGTTTTAAACTTGCAAAAACATAGAAAAACTCTGTTTTAAACTATTCAAACTGATAAATTCATGTTTCTTTCGTGTGAAACGGCGATTTATGAGAAATGACGATAAAATTGCTGTTTTAAACATGAAAAAACATAGAAAAACGCTGTTTTTAACTATTCAAACTGACAAATTCATGTTTTTTTCGTGTGAAACGGCGATTTATGAGAAATGACGATAAAATTGCTGTTTTAAACATGAAAAAACATAGAAAAACGCTGTTTTGAACTATTCAAACTGACAAATTCATGTTTCTTTCGTGTGAAACGGCGATTTATGAGAAATGACGATAAAATTGCTGTTTTAAACTTGCAAAAACATAGAAAAACGCTGTTTTTAACTATTCAAACTGACAAATTCATGTTTTTTTCGTGTGAAACGGCGATTTATGAGAAATGACGATAAAATTGCTGTTTTAAACTTGCAAAAACATAGAAAAAACGCTGTTTTGAACTATTCAAACTGACAAATTCATGTTTCTTTCGTGTGAAACGGCGATTTATGAGAAATGACGATAAAATTGCTGTTTTAAACTTGCAAAAACATAGAAAAACGCTGTTTTGAACTATTCAAACTGACAAATTCATGTTTCTTTCGTGTGAAACGGCGATTTATGAGAAATGACGATAAAATTGCTGTTTTAAACTTGCAAAAACATAGAAAAACGCTGTTTTGAACTATTCAAACTGACAAATTCATGTTTCTTTCGTGTGAAACGGCGATTTATGAGAAATGACGATAAAATTGCTGTTTTAAACTTGCAAAAACATAGAAAAACGCTGTTTTTAACTATTCAAACTGATAAATTCATGTTTCTTTCGTGTGAAACGGCGATTTATGAGAAATGACGATAAAATTGCTGTTTTAAACATGAAAAAACATAGAAAAACGCTGTTTTTAACTATTCAAACTGACAAATTCATGTTTTTTTCGTGTGAAACGGCGATTTATGAGAAATGACGATAAAATTGCTGTTTTAAACATGAAAAAACATAGAAAAACGCTGTTTTGAACTATTCAAACTGACAAATTCATGTTTCTTTCGTGTGAAACGGCGATTTATGAGAAATGACGATAAAATTGCTGTTTTAAACTTGCAAAAACATAGAAAAACGCTGTTTTTAACTATTCAAACTGACAAATTCATGTTTTTTTCGTGTGAAACGGCGATTTATGAGAAATGACGATAAAATTGCTGTTTTAAACTTGCAAAAACATAGAAAAACGCTGTTTTGAACTATTCAAACTGACAAATTCATGTTTCTTTCGTGTGAAACGGCGATTTATGAGAAATGACGATAAAATTGCTGTTTTAAACTTGCAAAAACATAGAAAAACGCTGTTTTGAACTATTCAAACTGACAAATTCATGTTTCTTTCGTGTGAAACGGCGATTTATGAGAAATGACGATAAAATTGCTGTTTTAAACTTGCAAAAACATAGAAAAACGCTGTTTTGAACTATTCAAACTGACAAATTCATGTTTCTTTCGTGTGAAACGGCGATTTATGAGAAATGACGATAAAATTGCTGTTTTAAACTTGCAAAAACATAGAAAAACGCTGTTTTTAACTATTCAAACTGATAAATTCATGTTTCTTTCGTGTGAAACGACGATTTATGAGAAATGACGATAAAATTGCTGTTTTAAACTTGCAAAAACATAGAAAAACGCTGTTTTTAACTATTCAAACTGATAAATTCAGGTTTCTTTCGTTCAAAACGGTGGATTTTTGTGAAATCACGATAAAACTGCTGTTTTAAACTTGCAAAAACATATAAAAACGCTGTTTTGAACTATTCAAACTGATAAATTCATGTTTCTTTCGTGTGAAACGGCGATTTATGAGAAATGATGATAAAATTGCTGTTTTAAACTTGCAAAAACATAGAAAAACGCTGTTTTTAACTATTCAAACTGATAAATTCATGTTTCTTTCGTGTGAAACGGCGATTTATGAGAAATGACGATAAAATTGCTGTTTTAAACTTGCAAAAACATAGAAAAACGCTGTTTTTAACTATTCAAACTGATAAATTCAGGTTTCTTTCGTTCGAAACGCTGGATTTTTGTGAAATCACGATAAAACTGTTGTTTTAAACTTGCAAAAACATAGAAAAACTCTGTTTTTAACTATTCAAACTGATAAATTCATGTTTCTTTCGTGTGAAACGGCGATTATGAGAAATGACGATAAAATTGCTGTTTTAAACATGAAAAAACATAGAAAAACGCTGTTTTGAACTATTCAAACAGACAAATTCATGTTTCTTTCGTGTGAAACGGCGATTTATGAGAAATGACGATAAAATTGCTGTTTTAAACTTGCAAAAAACATAGAAAAAACGCTGTTTTGAAATATTCAAACTGACAAATTCATGTTTCTTTCGTGTGAAACGGCGATTTATGAGAAATGACTATAAAATTGCTGTTTTAAACTTGCAAAAACATAGAAAAACGCTGTTTTTTTACTATTCAAACTGATAAATTCATGTTTCTTTCGTGTGAAACGGCGATTTATGAGAAATGACGATAAAATTGCTGTTTTAAACTTGCAAAAACATAGAAAAACGCTGTTTTTAACTATTCAAACTGACAAATTCATGTTTCTTTCGTGTGAAACGGCGATTTATGAGAAATGACGATAAAATTGCTGTTTTAAACTTGCAAAAACATAGAAAAACGCTGTTTTCAACTATTCAAACTGACAAATTCATGTTTCTTTCGTGTGAAACGGCGATTTATGAGAAATGACGATAAAATTGCTGTTTTAAACTTGCAAAAACATAGAAAAACGCTGTTTTAAACTATTCAAACTGATAAATTCATGTTTCTTTCGTGTGAAACGGCGATTTATGAGAAATGACGATAAAATTGCTGTTTTAAACTTGCAAAAACATAGAAAAATGCTGTTTTTAACTATTCAAACTGATAAATTCAGGTTTCTTTCGTTCGAAACGCTGGATTTTTGTGAAATCACGATAAAACTGTTGTTTTAAACTTGCAAAAACATAGAAAAACTCTGTTTTGAACTATTCAAACTGATAAATTCATGTTTCTTTCGTGTGAAACGGCGATTTATGAGAAATGACGATAAAATTGCTGTTTTAAACATGAAAAAACATAGAAAAACGCTGTTTTTAACTATTCAAACTGACAAATTCATGTTTTTTTCGTGTGAAACGGCGATTTATGAGAAATGACGATAAAATTGCTGTTTTAAACATGAAAAAACATAGAAAAAACGCTGTTTTGAACTATTCAAACTGACAAATTCATGTTTCTTTCGTGTGAAACGGCGATTTATGAGAAATGACGATAAAATTGCTGTTTTAAACTTGCAAAAACATAGAAAAACGCTGTTTTTAACTATTCAAACTGACAAATTCATGTTTTTTTCGTGTGAAACGGCGATTTATGAGAAATGACGATAAAATTGCTGTTTTAAACATGAAAAAACATAGAAAAACGCTGTTTTGAACTATTCAAACTGACAAATTCATGTTTCTTTCGTGTGAAACGGCGATTTATGAGAAATGACGATAAAATTGCTGTTTTAAACTTGCAAAAACATAGAAAAACGCTGTTTTTAACTATTCAAACTGATAAATTCATGTTTCTTTCGTGTGAAACGGCGATTTATGAGAAATGACGATAAAATTGCTGTTTTAAACTTGCAAAAACATAGAAAAACGCTGTTTTTAACTATTCAAACTGATAAATTCAGGTTTCTTTCGTTCGAAACGCTGGATTTTTGTGAAATCACGATAAAACTGTTGTTTTAAACTTGCAAAAACATAGAAAAACTCTGTTTTTAACTATTCAAACTGATAAATTCATGTTTCTTTCGTGTGAAACGGCGATTTATGAGAAATGACGATAAAATTGCTGTTTTAAACTTGCAAAAACATAGAAAAACGCTATTTTGAAATATTCAAACTGACAAATTCATGTTTCTTTCGTGTGAAACGGCGATTTATGAGAAATGACTATAAAATTGCTGTTTTAAACTTGCAAAAACATAGAAAAACGCTGTTTTTTACTATTCAAACTGATAAATTCATGTTTCTTTCGTGTGAAACGGCGATTTATGAGAAATGACGATAAAATTGCTGTTTTAAACTTGCAAAAACATAGAAAAACGCTGTTTTTAACTATTCAAACTGACAAATTCATGTTTCTTTCGTGTGAAACGGCGATTTATGAGAAATGACGAAAAAATTGCTGTTTTAAACTTGCAAAAACATAGAAAAACGCTGTTTTTAACTATTCAAACTGATAAATTCATGTTTCTTTCGTGTGAAACGGCGATTTATGAGAAATGACGATAAAATTGCTGTTTTAAACTTGCAAAAACATAGAAAAACGCTGTTTTTAACTATTCAAACTGATAAATTCAGGTTTCTTTCGTTCAAAACGGTGGATTTTTGTGAAATCACGATAAAACTGCTGTTTTAAACTTGCAAAAACATATAAAAACGCTGTTTTGAACTATTCAAACTGATAAATTCATGTTTCTTTCGTGTGAAACGGCGATTTATGAGAAATGACGATAAAATTGCTGTTTTAAACTTGCAAAAACATAGAAAAACGCTGTTTTTAACTATTCAAACTGATAAATTCATGTTTCTTTCGTGTGAAACGGCGATTTATGGGAAATGACGATAAAATTGCTGTTTTAAACTTGCAAAAACATAGAAAAATGCTGTTTTTAACTATTCAAACTGATAAATTCAGGTTTCTTTCGTTCGAAACGCTGGATTTTTGTGAAATCACGATAAAACTGTTGTTTTAAACTTGCAAAAACATAGAAAAACTCTGTTTTGAACTATTCAAACTGATAAATTCATGTTTCTTTCGTGTGAAACGGCGATTTATGAGAAATGACGATAAAATTGCTGTTTTAAACATGAAAAAACATAGAAAAACGCTGTTTTTAACTATTCAAACTGACAAATTCATGTTTTTTTCGTGTGAAACGGCGATTTATGAGAAATGACGATAAAATTGCTGTTTTAAACATGAAAAAACATAGAAAAACGCTGTTTTGAACTATTCAAACTGACAAATTCATGTTTCTTTCTTGTGAAACGGCGATTTATGAGAAATGACGATAAAATTGCTGTTTTAAACTTGAAAAAACATAGAAAAACGCTGTTTTTAACTATTCAAACTGACAAATTCATGTTTTTTTCGTGTGAAACGGCGATTTATGAGAAATGACGATAAAATTGCTGTTTTAAACATGAAAAAACATAGAAAAACGCTGTTTTGAACTATTCAAACTGATAAATTCATGTTTCTTTCGTGTGAAACGGCGATTTATGAGAAATGACGATAAAATTGCTGTTTTTAACTTGCAAAAACATATAAAAACGCTGTTTTTAACTATTCAAACTGATAAATTCATGTTTCTTTCGTGTGAAACGGCGATTTATGAGAAATGACGATAAAATTGCTGTTTTAAACTTGCAAAAACATAGAAAAACGCTGTTTTTAACTATTCAAACTGATAAATTCAGGTTTCTTTCGTTCGAAACGGTGGATTTTTGTGAAATCACGATAAAACTGTTGTTTTAAACTTGCAAAAACATAGAAAAACTCTGGTTTGAACTATTCAAACTGATAAATTCATGTTTCTTTCGTGTGAAACGGCGATTTATGAGAAATGACGATAAAATTGCTGTTTTAAACATGAAAAAACATAGAAAAACGCTGTTTTTAACTATTCAAACTGACAAATTCATGTTTTTTTTGTGTGAAACGGCGATTTATGAGAAATGACGATAAAATTGCTGTTTTAAACATGAAAAAACATAGAAAAACGCTGTTTTGAACTATTCAAACTGACAAATTCAAGTTTCTTTTGTGTGAAACGGCGATTTATGAGAAATGACGATAAAATTGCTGTTTTAAACTTGCAAAAACATAGAAAAACGTTGTTTTTAACTATTCAAACTGACAAATTCATGTTTTTTTCGTGTGAAACGGCGATTTATGAGAAATGAAGATAAAATTGCTGTTTTAAACATGAAAAAACATAGAAAAACGCTGTTTTGAACTATTCAAACTGACAAATTCATGTTTCTTTCGTGTGAAACGGCGATTTATGAGAAATGACGATAAAATTGCTGTTTTAAACTTGCAAAAACATAGAAAAACGCTGTTTTAAACTATTCAAACTAACAAATTCATGTTTCTTTCGTGTGAAACGGCGATTTATGAGAAATGACGATAAAATTGCTGTTTTAAACTTGCAAAAACATAGAAAAACGCTGTTTTTTACTATTCAAACTGACAAATTCATGTTTCTTTCGTGTGAAACGGCGATTTATGAGAAATGACGATAAAATTGCTGTTTTAAACTTGCAAAAACATAGAAAAACGCTGTTTTCAACTATTCAAACTGACAAATTCATGTTTCTTTCGTGTGAAACGGCGATTTATGAGAAATGACGATAAAATTGCTGTTTTAAACATGAAAAAACATAGATAAACGCTGTTTTGAACTATTCAAACTGACAAATTCATGTTTCTTTCGTGTGAAACGGCGATTTATGAGAAATGACGCTAAAATTGCTGTTTTAAACTTGCAAAAACATAGAAAAACGCTGTTTTGAACTATTCAAACTGACAAATTCATGTTTCTTCCGTGTGAAACGGCGATTTATGAGAAATGACGATAAAATTGCTGTTTTAAACTTGCAAAAACATAGAAAAACGCTGTTTTTAACTATTCAAACTGATAAAGTCATGTTTCTTTCGTGTGAAACGGCGATTTATGAGAAATGACGATAAAATTGCTGTTTTAAACTTGCAAAAACATAGAAAAACGCTGTTTTTAACTATTCAAACTGATAAATTCATGTTTCTTTCGTGTGAAACGGCGATTTATGAGAAATGACGATAAAATTGCTGTTTTAAACTTGCAAAAACATAGAAAAACGCTGTTTTTAACTATTCAAACTGATAAATTCAGGTTTCTTTCGTTCAAAACGGTGGATTTTTGTGAAATCACGATAAAACTGCTGTTTTAAACTTGCAAAAACATATAAAAACGCTGTTTTGAACTATTCAAACTGACAAATTCATGTTTCTTTCGTGTGAAACGGCGATTTATGAGAAATGACGATAAAATTGCTGTTTTAAACTTGCAAAAACATAGAAAAACGCTGTTTTTAACTATTCAAACTGATAAATTCATGTTTCTTTCGTGTGAAACGGCGATTTATGAGAAATGACGATAAAAATGCTGTTTTAAACTTGCAAAAACATAGAAAAACGCTGTTTTTAACTATTCAAACTGATAAATTCAGGTTTCTTTCGTTCAAAACGGTGGATTTTTGTGAAATCACGATAAAACTGCTGTTTTAAACTTGCAAAAGCATAGAAAAACGCTGTTTTTAACTATTCAAACTGACAAATTCATGTTTCTTTCGTGTGAAACGGCGATTTATGAGAAATGACGATAAAATTGCTGTTTTAAACTTGCAAAAACATAGAAAAACGCTGTTTTTAACTATTCTAACTGATAAATTCATGTTTCTTTCGTGTGAAACGGCGATTTATGAGAAATGACGATAAAATTGCTGTTTTAAACTTGCAAAAACATAGAAAAACGCTGTTTTTAACTATTCAAACTGATAAATTCAGGTTTCTTTCGTTCAAAACGGTGGATTTTTGTGAAATCACGATAAAACTGCTGTTTTAAACTTGCAAAAACATATAAAAACGCTGTTTTGAACTATTCAAACTGATAAATTCATGTTTCTTTCGTGTGAAACGGCGATTTATGAGAAATGACGATAAAATTGCTGTTTTAAACTTGCAAAAACATAGAAAAACGCTGTTTTTAACTATTCAAACTGATAAATTCATGTTTCTTTCGTGTGAAACGGCGATATATGGGAAATGACGATAAAATTGCTGTTTTAAACTTGCAAAAACATAGAAAAATGCTGTTTTTAACTATTCAAACTGATAAATTCAGGTTTCTTTCGTTCGAAACGCTGGATTTTTGTGAAATCACGATAAAACTGTTGTTTTAAACTTGCAAAAACATAGAAAAACTCTGTTTTGAACTATTCAAACTGATAAATTCATGTTTCTTTCGTGTGAAACGGCGATTTATGAGAAATGACGATAAAATTGCTGTTTTAAACATGAAAAAACATAGAAAAACGCTGTTTTTAACTATTCAAACTGACAAATTCATGTTTTTTTCGTGTGAAACGGCGATTTATGAGAAATGACGATAAAATTGCTGTTTTAAACATGAAAAAACATAGAAAAACGCTGTTTTGAACTATTCAAACTGACAAATTCATGTTTCTTTCTTGTGAAACGGCGATTTATGAGAAATGACGATAAAATTGCTGTTTTAAACTTGCAAAAACATAGAAAAACGCTGTTTTTAACTATTCAAACTGACAAATTCATGTTTTTTTCGTGTGAAACGGCGATTTATGAGAAATGACGATAAAATTGCTGTTTTAAACATGAAAAAACATAGAAAAACGCTGTTTTGAACTATTCAAACTGATAAATTCATGTTTCTTTCGTGTGAAACGGCGATTTATGAGAAATGACGATAAAATTGCTGTTTTAAACTTGCAAAAACATATAAAAACGCTGTTTTTAACTATTCAAACTGATAAATTCATGTTTCTTTCGTGTGAAACGGCGATTTATGAGAAATGACGATAAAATTGCTGTTTTAAACTTGCAAAAACATAGAAAAACGCTGTTTTTAACTATTCAAACTGATAAATTCAGGTTTCTTTCGTTCGAAACGGTGGATTTTTGTGAAATCACGATAAAACTGTTGTTTTAAACTTGCAAAAACATAGAAAAACTCTGTTTTGAACTATTCAAACTGATAAATTCATGTTTCTTTCGTGTGAAACGGCGATTTATGAGAAATGACGATAAAATTGCTGTTTTAAACATGAAAAAACATAGAAAAACGCTGTTTTTAACTATTCAAACTGACAAATTCATGTTTTTTTCGTGTGAAACGGCGATTTATGAGAAATGACGATAAAATTGCTGTTTTAAACATGAAAAAACATAGAAAAACGCTGTTTTGAACTATTCAAACTGACAAATTCAAGTTTCTTTTGTGTGAAACGGCGATTTATGAGAAATGACGATAAAATTGCTGTTTTAAACTTGCAAAAACATAGAAAAACGTTGTTTTTAACTATTCAAACTGACAAATTCATGTTTTTTTCGTGTGAAACGGCGATTTATGAGAAATGAAGATAAAATTGCTGTTTTAAACATGAAAAAACATAGAAAAACGCTGTTTTGAACTATTCAAACTGACAAATTCATGTTTCTTTCGTGTGAAACGGCGATTTATGAGAAATGACGATAAAATTGCTGTTTTAAACTTGCAAAAACATAGAAAAACGCTGTTTTAAACTATTCAAACTAACAAATTCATGTTTCTTTCGTGTGAAACGGCGATTTATGAGAAATGACGATAAAATTGCTGTTTTAAACTTGCAAAAACATAGAAAAACGCTGTTTTTTACTATTCAAACTGATAAATTCATGTTTCTTTCGTGTGAAACGGCGATTTATGAGAAATGACGATAAAATTGCTGTTTTAAACTTGCAAAAACATAGAAAAACGCTGTTTTTAACTATTCAAACTGACAAATTCATGTTTCTTTCGTGTGAAACGGCGATTTATGAGAAATGACGATAAAATTGCTGTTTTAAACTTGCAAAAACATAGAAAAACGCTGTTTTTAACTATTCAAACTGATAAATTCAGGTTTCTTTCGTTCGAAACGGTGGATTTTTGTGAAATCACGATAAAACTGTTGTTTTAAACTTGCAAAAACATAGAAAAACTCTGTTTTGAACTATTCAAACTGATAAATTCATGTTTCTTTCGTGTGAAACGGCGATTTATGAGAAATAACGATAAAATTGCTGTTTTAAACATGAAAAAACATAGAAAAACGCTGTTTTGAACTATTCAAACTGATAAATTCATGTTTCTTTCGTGTGAAACGGCGATTTATGAGAAATGACGATAAAATTGCTGTTTTAAACTTGCAAAAACATAGAAAAACGCTGTTTTTAACTATTCAAACTGATAAATTCATGTTTCTTTCGTGTGAAACGGCGATTTATGAGAAATGACGATAAAATTGCTGTTTTAAACTTGCAAAAACATAGAAAAACGCTGTTTTTAACTATTCAAACTGATAAATTCAGGTTTCTTTCGTTCGAAACGGTGGATTTTTGTGAAATCACGATAAAACTGTTGTTTTAAACTTGCAAAAACATAGAAAAACTCTGTTTTGAACTATTCAAACTGATAAATTCATGTTTCTTTCGTGTGAAACGGCGATTTATGAGAAATAACGATAAAATTGCTGTTTTAAACATGAAAAAACATAGAAAAACGCTGTTTTTAACTATTCAAACTGATAAATTCAGGTTTCTTTCGTTCGAAACGGTGGATTCTTGTGAAATCACGATAAAACTGTTGTTTTAAACTTGCAAAAACATAGAAAAACTCTGTTTTGAACTATTCAAACTGATAAATTCATGTTTCTTTCGTGTGAAACGGCGATTTATGAGAAATGACGATAAAATTGCTGTTTTAAACATGAAAAAACATAGAAAAACGCTGTTTTGAACTATTCAAACTGACAAATTCATGTTTCTTTCGTGTGAAACGGCGATTTATGAGAAATGACGATAAAATTGCTGTTTTAAACTTGCAAAAACATAGAAAAACGCTGTTTTGAACTATTCAAACTGACAAATTCATGTTTCTTTCGTGTGATACGGCGATTTATGAGAAATGACGATAAAATTGCTGTTTTAAACTTGCAAAAACATAGAAAAACGCTGTTTTTAACTATTCAAACTGATAAATTCAGGTTTCTTTCGTTCGAAACGGTGGATTTTTGTGAAATCACGATAAAACTGTTGTTTTAAACTTGCAAAAACATAGAAAAACTCTGTTTTGAACTATTCAAACTGATAAATTCATGTTTCTTTCGTGTGAAACGGCGATTTATGAGAAATGACGATAAAATTGCTGTTTTAAACTTGCAAAAACATAGAAAAACGCTGTTTTTAACTATTCAAACTGATAAATTCATGTTTCTTTCGTGTGAAACGGCGATTTATGAGAAATGACGATAAAATTGCTGTTTTAAACTTGCAAAAACATAGAAAAACGCTGTTTTTAACTATTCAAACTGATAAATTCAGGTTTCTTTCGTTCGAAACGCTGGATTTTTGTGAAATCACGATAAAACTGTTGTTTTAAACTTGCAAAAACATAGAAAAACTCTGTTTTTAACTATTCAAACTGATAAATTCATGTTTCTTTCGTGTGAAACGGCGATTTATGAGAAATGACGATAAAATTGCTGTTTTAAACATGAAAAAACATAGAAAAACGCTGTTTTGAACTATTCAAACAGACAAATTCATGTTTCTTTCGTGTGAAACGGCGATTTATGAGAAATGACGATAAAATTGCTGTTTTAAACTTGCAAAAACATAGAAAAACGCTGTTTTGAAATATTCAAACTGACAAATTCATGTTTCTTTCGTGTGAAACGGCGATTTATGAGAAATGACTATAAAATTGCTGTTTTAAACTTGCAAAAACATAGAAAAACGCTGTTTTTTACTATTCAAACTGATAAATTCATGTTTCTTTCGTGTGAAACGGCGATTTATGAGAAATGACGATAAAATTGCTGTTTTAAACTTGCAAAAACATAGAAAAACGCTGTTTTTAACTATTCAAACTGACAAATTCATGTTTCTTTCGTGTGAAACGGCGATTTATGAGAAATGACGATAAAATTGCTGTTTTAAACTTGCAAAAACATAGAAAAACGCTGTTTTCAACTATTCAAACTGACAAATTCATGTTTCTTTCGTGTGAAACGGCGATTTATGAGAAATGACGATAAAATTGCTGTTTTAAACTTGCAAAAACATAGAAAAACGCTGTTTTAAACTATTCAAACTAACAAATTCATGTTTCTTTCGTGTGAAACGGCGATTTATGAGAAATGACGATAAAATTGCTGTTTTAAACTTGCAAAAACATAGAAAAACGCTGTTTTTTACTATTCAAACTGATAAATTCATGTTTCTTTCGTGTGAAACGGCGATTTATGAGAAATGACGATAAAATTGCTGTTTTAAACTTGCAAAAACATAGAAAAACGCTGTTTTTAACTATTCAAACTGACAAATTCATGTTTCTTTCGTGTGAAACGGCGATTTATGAGAAATGACGATAAAATTGCTGTTTTAAACTTGCAAAAACATAGAAAAACGCTGTTTTTAACTATTCAAACTGATAAATTCAGGTTTCTTTCGTTCGAAACGGTGGATTTTTGTGAAATCACGATAAAACTGTTGTTTTAAACTTGCAAAAACATAGAAAAACTCTGTTTTGAACTATTTAAACTGATAAATTCATGTTTCTTTCGTGTGAAACGGCGATTTATGAGAAATAACGATAAAATTGCTGTTTTAAACATGAAAAAACATAGAAAAAACGCTGTTTTGAACTATTCAAACTGATAAATTCATGTTTCTTTCGTGTGAAACGGCGATTTATGAGAAATGACGATAAAATTGCTGTTTTAAACTTGCAAAAACATAGAAAAACGCTGTTTTTAACTATTCAAACTGATAAATTCATGTTTCTTTCGTGTGAAACGGCGATTTATGAGAAATGACGATAAAATTGCTGTTTTAAACTTGCAAAAACATAGAAAAACGCTGTTTTTAACTATTCAAACTGATAAATTCAGGTTTCTTTCGTTCGAAACGGTGGATTTTTGTGAAATCACGATAAAACTGTTGTTTTAAACTTGCAAAAACATAGAAAAACTCTGTTTTGAACTATTCAAACTGATAAATTCATGTTTCTTTCGTGTGAAACGGCGATTTATGAGAAATAACGATAAAATTGCTGTTTTAAACATGAAAAAACATAGAAAAACGCTGTTTTTAACTATTCAAACTGATAAATTCAGGTTTCTTTCGTTCGAAACGGTGGATTCTTGTGAAATCACGATAAAACTGTTGTTTTAAACTTGCAAAAACATAGAAAAACTCTGTTTTGAACTATTCAAACTGATAAATTCATGTTTCTTTCGTGTGAAACGGCGATTTATGAGAAATGACGATAAAATTGCTGTTTTAAACATGAAAAAACATAGAAAAACGCTGTTTTGAACTATTCAAACTGACAAATTCATGTTTCTTTCGTGTGAAACGGCGATTTATGAGAAATGACGATAAAATTGCTGTTTTAAACTTGCAAAAACATAGAAAAACGCTGTTTTGAACTATTCAAACTGACAAATTCATGTTTCTTTCGTGTGATACGGCGATTTATGAGAAATGACGATAAAATTGCTGTTTTAAACTTGCAAAAACATAGAAAAACGCTGTTTTTAACTATTCAAACTGATAAATTCAGGTTTCTTTCGTTCGAAACGGTGGATTTTTGTGAAATCACGATAAAACTGTTGTTTTAAACTTGCAAAAACATAGAAAAACTCTGTTTTGAACTATTCAAACTGATAAATTCATGTTTCTTTCGTGTGAAACGGCGATTTATGAGAAATGACGATAAAATTGCTGTTTTAAACTTGCAAAAACATAGAAAAACGCTGTTTTTAACTATTCAAACTGATAAATTCATGTTTCTTTCGTGTGAAACGGCGATTTATGAGAAATGACGATAAAATTGCTGTTTTAAACTTGCAAAAACATAGAAAAACGCTGTTTTTAACTATTCAAACTGATAAATTCAGGTTTCTTTCGTTCGAAACGCTGGATTTTTGTGAAATCACGATAAAACTGTTGTTTTAAACTTGCAAAAACATAGAAAAACTCTGTTTTTAACTATTCAAACTGATAAATTCATGTTTCTTTCGTGTGAAACGGCGATTTATGAGAAATGACGATAAAATTGCTGTTTTAAACATGAAAAAACATAGAAAAACGCTGTTTTGAACTATTCAAACAGACAAATTCATGTTTCTTTCGTGTGAAACGGCGATTTATGAGAAATGACGATAAAATTGCTGTTTTAAACTTGCAAAAACATAGAAAAACGCTGTTTTGAAATATTCAAACTGACAAATTCATGTTTCTTTCGTGTGAAACGGCGATTTATGAGAAATGACTATAAAATTGCTGTTTTAAACTTGCAAAAACATAGAAAAACGCTGTTTTTTACTATTCAAACTGATAAATTCATGTTTCTTTCGTGTGAAACGGCGATTTATGAGAAATGACGATAAAATTGCTGTTTTAAACTTGCAAAAACATAGAAAAACGCTGTTTTTAACTATTCAAACTGACAAATTCATGTTTCTTTCGTGTGAAACGGCGATTTATGAGAAATGACGATAAAATTGCTGTTTTAAACTTGCAAAAACATAGAAAAACGCTGTTTTCAACTATTCAAACTGACAAATTCATGTTTCTTTCATGTGAAACGGCGATTTATGAGAAATGACGATAAAATTGCTGTTTTAAACTTGCAAAAACATAGAAAAACGCTGTTTTAAACTATTCAAACTGATAAATTCATGTTTCTTTCGTGTGAAACGGCGATTTATGAGAAATGACGATAAAATTGCTGTTTTAAACTTGCAAAAACATAGAAAAATGCTGTTTTTAACTATTCAAACTGATAAATTCAGGTTTCTTTCGTTCGAAACGCTGGATTTTTGTGAAATCACGATAAAACTGTTGTTTTAAACTTGCAAAAACATAGAAAAACTCTGTTTTGAACTATTCAAACTGATAAATTCATGTTTCTTTCGTGTGAAACGGCGATTTATGAGAAATGACGATAAAATTGCTGTTTTAAACATGAAAAAACATAGAAAAACGCTGTTTTTAACTATTCAAACTGACAAATTCATGTTTTTTTCGTGTGAAACGGCGATTTATGAGAAATGACGATAAAATTGCTGTTTTAAACATGAAAAAACATAGAAAAACGCTGTTTTGAACTATTCAAACTGACAAATTCATGTTTCTTTCGTGTGAAACGGCGATTTATGAGAAATGACGATAAAATTGCTGTTTTAAACTTGCAAAAACATAGAAAAACGCTGTTTTTAACTATTTAAACTGACAAATTCATGTTTTTTTCGTGTGAAACGGCGATTTATGAGAAATGACGATAAAATTGCTGTTTTAAACATGAAAAAACATAGAAAAAACGCTGTTTTGAACTATTCAAACTGACAAATTCATGTTTCTTTCGTGTGAAACGGCGATTTATGAGAAATGACGATAAAATTGCTGTTTTAAACTTGCAAAAACATAGAAAAACGCTGTTTTTAACTATTCAAACTGATAAATTCATGTTTCTTTCGTGTGAAACGGCGATTTATGAGAAATGACGATAAAATTGCTGTTTTAAACTTGCAAAAACATAGAAAAACGCTGTTTTTAACTATTCAAACTGATAAATTCAGGTTTCTTTCGTTCGAAACGCTGGATTTTTGTGAAATCACGATAAAACTGTTGTTTTAAACTTGCAAAAACATAGAAAAACTCTGTTTTTAACTATTCAAACTGATAAATTCATGTTTCTTTCGTGTGAAACGGCGATTTATGAGAAATGACGATAAAATTGCTGTTTTAAACATGAAAAAACATAGAAAAACGCTGTTTTGAACTATTCAAACTGACAAATTCATGTTTCTTTCGTGTGAAACGGCGATTTATGAGAAATGACGATAAAATTGCTGTTTTAAACTTGCAAAAACATAGAAAAACGCTGTTTTGAAATATTCAAACTGACAAATTCATGTTTCTTTCGTGTGAAACGGCGATTTATGAGAAATGACTATAAAATTGCTGTTTTAAACTTGCAAAAACATAGAAAAACGCTGTTTTTTACTATTCAAACTGATAAATTCATGTTTCTTTCGTGTGAAACGGCGATTTATGAGAAATGACGATAAAATTGCTGTTTTAAACTTGCAAAAACATAGAAAAACGCTGTTTTTAACTATTCAAACTGACAAATTCATGTTTCTTTCGTGTGAAACGGCGATTTATGAGAAATGACGATAAAATTGCTGTTTTAAACTTGCAAAAACATAGAAAAACGCTGTTTTTAACTATTCAAACTGATAAATTCATGTTTCTTTCGTGTGAAACGGCGATTTATGAGAAATGACGATAAAATTGCTGTTTTAAACTTGCAAAAACATAGAAAAACGCTGTTTTTAACTATTCAAACTGATAAATTCAGGTTTCTTTCGTTCAAAACGGTGGATTTTTGTGAAATCACGATAAAACTGCTGTTTTAAACTTGCAAAAACATATAAAAACGCTGTTTTGAACTATTCAAACTGATAAATTCATGTTTCTTTCGTGTGAAACGGCGATTTATGAGAAATGACGATAAAATTGCTGTTTTAAACTTGCAAAAACATAGAAAAACGCTGTTTTTAACTATTCAAACTGATAAATTCATGTTTCTTTCGTGTGAAACGGCGATTTATGGGAAATGACGATAAAATTGCTGTTTTAAACTTGCAAAAACATAGAAAAATGCTGTTTTTAACTATTCAAACTGATAAATTCAGGTTTCTTTCGTTCGAAACGCTGGATTTTTGTGAAATCACGATAAAACTGTTGTTTTAAACTTGCAAAAACATAGAAAAACTCTGTTTTGAACTATTCAAACTGATAAATTCATGTTTCTTTCGTGTGAAACGGCGATTTATGAGAAATGACGATAAAATTGCTGTTTTAAACATGAAAAAACATAGAAAAACGCTGTTTTTAACTATTCAAACTGACAAATTCATGTTTTTTTCGTGTGAAACGGCGATTTATGAGAAATGACGATAAAATTGCTGTTTTAAACATGAAAAAACATAGAAAAACGCTGTTTTGAACTATTCAAACTGACAAATTCATGTTTCTTTCTTGTGAAACGGCGATTTATGAGAAATGACGATAAAATTGCTGTTTTAAACTTGCAAAAACATAGAAAAACGCTGTTTTTAACTATTCAAACTGACAAATTCATGTTTTTTTCGTGTGAAACGGCGATTTATGAGAAATGACGATAAAATTGCTGTTTTAAACATGAAAAAACATAGAAAAACGCTGTTTTGAACTATTCAAACTGATAAATTCATGTTTCTTTCGTGTGAAACGGCGATTTATGAGAAATGACGATAAAATTGCTGTTTTAAACTTGCAAAAACATATAAAAACGCTGTTTTTAACTATTCAAACTGATAAATTCATGTTTCTTTCGTGTGAAACGGCGATTTATGAGAAATGACGATAAAATTGCTGTTTTAAACTTGCAAAAACATAGAAAAACGCTGTTTTTAACTATTCAAACTGATAAATTCATGTTTCTTTCGTTCGAAACGGTGGATTTTTGTGAAATCACGATAAAACTGTTGTTTTAAACTTGCAAAAACATAGAAAAACTCTGTTTTGAACTATTCAAACTGATAAATTCATGTTTCTTTCGTGTGAAACGGCGATTTATGAGAAATGACGATAAAATTGCTGTTTTAAACATGAAAAAACATAGAAAAACGCTGTTTTTAACTATTCAAACTGACAAATTCATGTTTTTTTCGTGTGAAACGGCGATTTATGAGAAATGACGATAAAATTGCTGTTTTAAACATGAAAAAACATAGAAAAACGCTGTTTTGAACTATTCAAACTGACAAATTCAAGTTTCTTTTGTGTGAAACGGCGATTTATGAGAAATGACGATAAAATTGCTGTTTTAAACTTGCAAAAACATAGAAAAACGTTGTTTTTAACTATTCAAACTGACAAATTCATGTTTTTTTCGTGTGAAACGGCGATTTATGAGAAATGAAGATAAAATTGCTGTTTTAAACATGAAAAAACATAGAAAAACGCTGTTTTGAACTATTCAAACTGACAAATTCATGTTTCTTTCGTGTGAAACGGCGATTTATGAGAAATGACGATAAAATTGCTGTTTTAAACTTGCAAAAACATAGAAAAACGCTGTTTTAAACTATTCAAACTAACAAATTCATGTTTCTTTCGTGTGAAACGGCGATTTATGAGAAATGACGATAAAATTGCTGTTTTAAACTTGCAAAAACATAGAAAAACGCTGTTTTTTACTATTCAAACTGATAAATTCATGTTTCTTTCGTGTGAAACGGCGATTTATGAGAAATGACGATAAAATTGCTGTTTTAAACTTGCAAAAACATAGAAAAACGCTGTTTTTAACTATTCAAACTGACAAATTCATGTTTCTTTCGTGTGAAACGGCGATTTATGAGAAATGACGATAAAATTGCTGTTTTAAACTTGCAAAAACATAGAAAAACGCTGTTTTCAACTATTCAAACTGACAAATTCATGTTTCTTTCGTGTGAAACGGCGATTTATGAGAAATGACGATAAAATTGCTGTTTTAAACATGAAAAAACATAGATAAACGCTGTTTTGAACTATTCAAACTGACAAATTCATGTTTCTTTCGTGTGAAACGGCGATTTATGAGAAATGACGCTAAAATTGCTGTTTTAAACTTGCAAAAACATAGAAAAACGCTGTTTTGAACTATTCAAACTGACAAATTCATGTTTTTTCGTGTGAAACGGCGATTTATGAGAAATGACGATAAAATTGCTGTTTTAAACTTGCAAAAACATAGAAAAACGCTGTTTTTAACTATTCAAACTGATAAATTCATGTTTCTTTCGTGTGAAACGGCGATTTATGAGAAATGACGATAAAATTGCTGTTTTAAACTTGCAAAAACATAGAAAAACGCTGTTTTTAACTATTCAAACTGATAAATTCAGGTTTCTTTCGTTCAAAACGGTGGATTTTTGTGAAATCACGATAAAACTGCTGTTTTAAACTTGCAAAAACATATAAAAACGCTGTTTCGAACTATTCAAACTGATAAATTCATGTTTCTTTCGTGTGAAACGGCGATTTATGAGAAATGACGATAAAATTGCTGTTTTAAACTTGCAAAAACATAGAAAAACGCTTTTTTTAACTATTCAAACTGATAAATTCATGTTTCTTTCGTGTGAAACGGCGATTTATGAGAAATGACGATAAAATTGCTGTTTTAAACTTGCAAAAACATAGAAAAACGCTGTTTTTAACTATTCAAACTGATAAATTCAGGTTTCTTTCGTTCAAAACGGTGGATTTTTGTGAAATCACGATAAAACTGTTGTTTTAAACTTGCAAAAACATAGAAAAACTCTGTTTTGAACTATTCAAACTGATAAATTCATGTTTCTTTCGTGTGAAACGGCGATTTATGAGAAATGACGATAAAATTGCTGTTTTAAACATGAAAAAACATAGAAAAACGCTGTTTTTAACTATTCAAACTGACAAATTCATGTTTTTTTCGTGTGAAACGGCGATTTATGAGAAATGACGATAAAATTGCTGTTTTAAACATGAAAAAACATAGAAAAACGCTGTTTTGAACTATTCAAACTGACAAATTCATGTTTCTTTCTTGTGAAACGGCGATTTATGAGAAATGACGATAAAATTGCTGTTTTAAACTTGCAAAAACATAGAAAAACGCTGTTTTTAACTATTCAAACTGACAAATTCATGTTTTTTTCGTGTGAAACGGCGATTTATGAGAAATGACGATAAAATTGCTGTTTTAAACATGAAAAAACATAGAAAAACGCTGTTTTGAACTATTCAAACTGATAAATTCATGTTTCTTTCGTGTGAAACGGCGATTTATGAGAAATGACGATAAAATTGCTGTTTTAAACTTGCAAAAACATATAAAAACGCTGTTTTTAACTATTCAAACTGATAAATTCATGTTTCTTTCGTGTGAAACGGCGATTTATGAGAAATGACGATAAAATTGCTGTTTTAAACTTGCAAAAACATAGAAAAACGCTGTTTTTAACTATTCAAACTGATAAATTCAGGTTTCTTTCGTTCGAAACGGTGGATTTTTGTGAAATCACGATAAAACTGTTGTTTTAAACTTGCAAAAACATAGAAAAACTCTGTTTTGAACTATTCAAACTGATAAATTCATGTTTCTTTCGTGTGAAACGGCGATTTATGAGAAATGACGATAAAATTGCTGTTTTAAACATGAAAAAACATAGAAAAACGCTGTTTTTAACTATTCAAACTGACAAATTCATGTTTTTTTCGTGTGAAACGGCGATTTATGAGAAATGACGATAAAATTGCTGTTTTAAACATGAAAAAACATAGAAAAACGCTGTTTTGAACTATTCAAACTGACAAATTCAAGTTTCTTTTGTGTGAAACGGCGATTTATGAGAAATGACGATAAAATTGCTGTTTTAAACTTGCAAAAACATAGAAAAACGTTGTTTTTAACTATTCAAACTGACAAATTCATGTTTTTTTCGTGTGAAACGGCGATTTATGAGAAATGAAGATAAAATTGCTGTTTTAAACATGAAAAAACATAGAAAAACGCTGTTTTGAACTATTCAAACTGACAAATTCATGTTTCTTTCGTGTGAAACGGCGATTTATGAGAAATGACGATAAAATTGCTGTTTTAAACTTGCAAAAACATAGAAAAACGCTGTTTTAAACTATTCAAACTAACAAATTCATGTTTCTTTCGTGTGAAACGGCGATTTATGAGAAATGACGATAAAATTGCTGTTTTAAACTTGCAAAAACATAGAAAAACGCTGTTTTTTACTATTCAAACTGATAAATTCATGTTTCTTTCGTGTGAAACGGCGATTTATGAGAAATGACGATAAAATTGCTGTTTTAAACTTGCAAAAACATAGAAAAACGCTGTTTTTAACTATTCAAACTGACAAATTCATGTTTCTTTCGTGTGAAACGGCGATTTATGAGAAATGACGATAAAATTGCTGTTTTAAACTTGCAAAAACATAGAAAAACGCTGTTTTCAACTATTCAAACTGACAAATTCATGTTTCTTTCGTGTGAAACGGCGATTTATGAGAAATGACGATAAAATTGCTGTTTTAAACATGAAAAAACATAGATAAACGCTGTTTTGAACTATTCAAACTGACAAATTCATGTTTCTTTCGTGTGAAACGGCGATTTATGAGAAATGACGCTAAAATTGCTGTTTTAAACTTGCAAAAACATAGAAAAACGCTGTTTTGAACTATTCAAACTGACAAATTCATGTTTTTTCGTGTGAAACGGCGATTTATGAGAAATGACGATAAAATTGCTGTTTTAAACTTGCAAAAACATAGAAAAACGCTGTTTTTAACTATTCAAACTGATAAATTCATGTTTCTTTCGTGTGAAACGGCGATTTATGAGAAATGACGATAAAATTGCTGTTTTAAACTTGCAAAAACATAGAAAAACGCTGTTTTTAACTATTCAAACTGATAAATTCAGGTTTCTTTCGTTCAAAACGGTGGATTTTTGTGAAATCACGATAAAACTGCTGTTTTAAACTTGCAAAAACATATAAAAACGCTGTTTCGAACTATTCAAACTGATAAATTCATGTTTCTTTCGTGTGAAACGGCGATTTATGAGAAATGACGATAAAATTGCTGTTTTAAACTTGCAAAAACATAGAAAAACGCTTTTTTTAACTATTCAAACTGATAAATTCATGTTTCTTTCGTGTGAAACGGCGATTTATGAGAAATGACGATAAAATTGCTGTTTTAAACTTGCAAAAACATAGAAAAACGCTGTTTTTAACTATTCAAACTGATAAATTCAGGTTTCTTTCGTTCAAAACGGTGGATTTTTGTGAAATCACGATAAAACTGTTGTTTTAAACTTGCAAAAACATAGAAAAACTCTGTTTTGAACTATTCAAACTGATAAATTCATGTTTCTTTCGTGTGAAACGGCGATTTATGAGAAATGACGATAAAATTGCTGTTTTAAACATGAAAAAACATAGAAAAACGCTGTTTTTAACTATTCAAACTGACAAATTCATGTTTTTTTCGTGTGAAACGGCGATTTATGAGAAATGACGATAAAATTGCTGTTTTAAACATGAAAAAACATAGAAAAACGCTGTTTTGAACTATTCAAACTGACAAATTCATGTTTCTTTCTTGTGAAACGGCGATTTATGAGAAATGACGATAAAATTGCTGTTTTAAACTTGCAAAAACATAGAAAAACGCTGTTTTTAACTATTCAAACTGACAAATTCATGTTTTTTTCGTGTGAAACGGCGATTTATGAGAAATGACGATAAAATTGCTGTTTTAAACATGAAAAAACATAGAAAAACGCTGTTTTGAACTATTCAAACTGATAAATTCATGTTTCTTTCGTGTGAAACGGCGATTTATGAGAAATGACGATAAAATTGCTGTTTTAAACTTGCAAAAACATATAAAAACGCTGTTTTTAACTATTCAAACTGATAAATTCATGTTTCTTTCGTGTGAAACGGCGATTTATGAGAAATGACGATAAAATTGCTGTTTTAAACTTGCAAAAACATAGAAAAACGCTGTTTTTAACTATTCAAACTGATAAATTCAGGTTTCTTTCGTTCGAAACGGTGGATTTTTGTGAAATCACGATAAAACTGTTGTTTTAAACTTGCAAAAACATAGAAAAACTCTGTTTTGAACTATTCAAACTGATAAATTCATGTTTCTTTCGTGTGAAACGGCGATTTATGAGAAATGACGATAAAATTGCTGTTTTAAACATGAAAAAACATAGAAAAACGCTGTTTTTAACTATTCAAACTGACAAATTCATGTTTTTTTCGTGTGAAACGGCGATTTATGAGAAATGACGATAAAATTGCTGTTTTAAACATGAAAAAACATAGAAAAACGCTGTTTTGAACTATTCAAACTGACAAATTCAAGTTTCTTTTGTGTGAAACGGCGATTTATGAGAAATGACGATAAAATTGCTGTTTTAAACTTGCAAAAACATAGAAAAACGTTGTTTTTAACTATTCAAACTGACAAATTCATGTTTTTTTCGTGTGAAACGGCGATTTATGAGAAATGAAGATAAAATTGCTGTTTTAAACATGAAAAAACATAGAAAAACGCTGTTTTGAACTATTCAAACTGACAAATTCATGTTTCTTTCGTGTGAAACGGCGATTTATGAGAAATGACGATAAAATTGCTGTTTTAAACTTGCAAAAACATAGAAAAACGCTGTTTTAAACTATTCAAACTAACAAATTCATGTTTCTTTCGTGTGAAACGGCGATTTATGAGAAATGACGATAAAATTGCTGTTTTAAACTTGCAAAAACATAGAAAAACGCTGTTTTTTACTATTCAAACTGATAAATTCATGTTTCTTTCGTGTGAAACGGCGATTTATGAGAAATGACGATAAAATTGCTGTTTTAAACTTGCAAAAACATAGAAAAACGCTGTTTTTAACTATTCAAACTGACAAATTCATGTTTCTTTCGTGTGAAACGGCGATTTATGAGAAATGACGATAAAATTGCTGTTTTAAACTTGCAAAAACATAGAAAAACGCTGTTTTCAACTATTCAAACTGACAAATTCATGTTTCTTTCGTGTGAAACGGCGATTTATGAGAAATGACGATAAAATTGCTGTTTTAAACATGAAAAAACATAGATAAACGCTGTTTTGAACTATTCAAACTGACAAATTCATGTTTCTTTCGTGTGAAACGGCGATTTATGAGAAATGACGCTAAAATTGCTGTTTTAAACTTGCAAAAACATAGAAAAACGCTGTTTTGAACTATTCAAACTGACAAATTCATGTTTTTTCGTGTGAAACGGCGATTTATGAGAAATGACGATAAAATTGCTGTTTTAAACTTGCAAAAACATAGAAAAACGCTGTTTTTAACTATTCAAACTGATAAATTCATGTTTCTTTCGTGTGAAACGGCGATTTATGAGAAATGACGATAAAATTGCTGTTTTAAACTTGCAAAAACATAGAAAAACGCTGTTTTTAACTATTCAAACTGATAAATTCAGGTTTCTTTCGTTCAAAACGGTGGATTTTTGTGAAATCACGATAAAACTGCTGTTTTAAACTTGCAAAAACATATAAAAACGCTGTTTCGAACTATTCAAACTGATAAATTCATGTTTCTTTCGTGTGAAACGGCGATTTATGAGAAATGACGATAAAATTGCTGTTTTAAACTTGCAAAAACATAGAAAAACGCTTTTTTTAACTATTCAAACTGATAAATTCATGTTTCTTTCGTGTGAAACGGCGATTTATGAGAAATGACGATAAAATTGCTGTTTTAAACTTGCAAAAACATAGAAAAACGCTGTTTTTAACTATTCAAACTGATAAATTCAGGTTTCTTTCGTTCAAAACGGTGGATTTTTGTGAAATCACGATAAAACTGTTGTTTTAAACTTGCAAAAACATAGAAAAACTCTGTTTTGAACTATTCAAACTGATAAATTCATGTTTCTTTCGTGTGAAACGGCGATTTATGAGAAATGACGATAAAATTGCTGTTTTAAACATGAAAAAACATAGAAAAACGCTGTTTTTAACTATTCAAACTGACAAATTCATATTTTTTTCGTGTGAAACGGCGATTTATGAGAAATGACGATAAAATTGCTGTTTTAAACATGAAAAAACATAGAAAAACGCTGTTTTGAACTATTCAAACTGACAAATTCATGTTTCTTTCGTGTGAAACGGCGATTTATGAGAAATGACGATAAAATTGCTGTTTTAAACTTGCAAAAACATAGAAAAACGCTGTTTTTAACTATTCAAACTGACAAATTCATGTTTTTTTCGTGTGAAACGGCGATTTATGAGAAATGACGATAAAATTGCTGTTTTAAACTTGCAAAAACATAGAAAAACGCTGTTT
The DNA here is from genome assembly GCA_963942605.1 of Poecilus cupreus. Classification (NCBI taxonomy): domain Eukaryota; kingdom Metazoa; phylum Arthropoda; class Insecta; order Coleoptera; family Carabidae; genus Poecilus; species Poecilus cupreus. Next base: position 40,341 of record CAWWDY010000249.1, read on the forward strand.
TGAACTATTCAAACTGACAAAATCATGTTTCTTTCGTGTGAAACGGCGATTTATGAGAAATGACGATAAAATTGCTGTTTTAAACTTGCAAAAACATAGAAAAACGCTGTTTTTAACTATTCAAACTGATAAATTCATGTTTCTTTCGTGTGAAACGGCGATTTATGAGAAATGACGATAAAATTGCTGTTTTAAACTTGCAAAAACATAGAAAAACGCTGTTTTTAACTATTCAAACTGATAAATTCAGGTTTCTTTCGTTCAAAACGTTGGATTTTTGTGAAATCACGATAAAACTGCTGTTTTGAACTTGCAAAAACATATAAAAAACGCTGTTTTGAACTATTCAAACTGATAAATTCATGTTTCTTTCGTGTGAAACGGCGATTTATGAGAAATGACGATAAAATTGCTGTTTTTAACTTGCAAAAACATAGAAAAACGCTGTTTTTAACTATTCAAACTGATAAATTCAGGTTTCTTTCGTTCAAAACGGTGGATTTTTGTGAAATCACGATAAAACTGCTGTTTTGAACTTGCAAAAACATATAAAAACGCTGTTTTGAACTATTCAAACTGATAAATTCATGTTTCTTTTGTGTGAAACGGCGATTTATGAGAAATGACGATAAAATTGCTATTTTAAACTTGCAAAAACATAGAAAAACGCTGTTTTAAACTATTCAAACTGGTAAATTCATGTTTCTTTCGTGTGAAACGGCGATTTATGAGAAATGACGATAAAATTGCTGTTTTAAACTTGCAAAAACATAGAAAAACGCTGTTTTTAACTATTCAAACTGATAAATTCAGGTTTCTTTCGTTCGAAACGGTGGATTTTTGTGAAATCACGATAAAACTGTTGTTTTAAACTTGCAAAAACATAGAAAAACTCTGTTTTGAACTATTCAAACTGATAAATTCATGTTTCTTTCGTGTGAAACGGCGATTTATGAGAAATGACGATAAAATTGCTGTTTTAAACATGAAAAAACATAGAAAAACGCTGTTTTTAACTATTCAAACTGACAAATTCATGTTTTTTTCGTGTGAAACGGCGATTTATGAGAAATGACGATAAAATTGCTGTTTTAAACATGAAAAAACATAGAAAAACGCTGTTTTGAACTATTCAAACTGACAAATTCATGTTTCTTTCGTGTGAAACGGCGATTTATGAGAAATGACGATAAAATTGCTGTTTTAAACTTGCAAAAACATAGAAAAACGCTGTTTTCAACTATTCAAACTGACAAATTCATGTTTCTTTCGTGTGAAACGGCGATTTATGAGAAATGACGATAAAATTGCTGTTTTAAACTTGCAAAAACATAGAAAAACGCTGTTTTTAACTATTCAAACTGATAAATTCAGGTTTCTTTCGTTCAAAACGGTGGATTTTTGTGAAATCACGATAAAACTGCTGTTTTAAACTTGCAAAAACATATAAAAACGCTGTTTTGAACTATTCAAACTGATAAATTCATGTTTCTTTCGTGTGAAACGGCGATTTATGAGAAATGACGATAAAATTGCTGTTTTTAACTTGCAAAAACATAGAAAAACGCTGTTTTTAACTATTCAAACTGATAAATTCATGTTTCTTTCGTGTGAAACGGCGATTTATGAGAAATGACGATAAAATTGCTGTTTTAAACTTGCAAAAACATAGAAAAACGCTGTTTTTAACTATTCAAACTGACAAATTCATGTTTCTTTCGTGTGAAACGGCGATTTATGAGAAATGACGATAAAATTGCTGTTTTAAACATGAAAAAACATAGAAAAACGCTGTTTTTAACTATTCAAACTGACAAATTCATGTTTTTTTCGTGTGAAACGGCGATTTATGAGAAATGACGATAAAATTGCTGTTTTAAACATGAAAAAACATAGAAAAACGCTGTTTTGAACTATTCAAACTGATAAATTCAGGTTTCTTTCGTTCGAAACGGTGGATTTTTGTGAAATCACGATAAAACTGTTGTTTTAAACTTGCAAAAACATAGAAAAACTCTGTTTTGAACTATTCAAACTGACAAATTCATGTTTCTTTCGTGTGAAACGGCGATTTATGAGAAATGACGATAAAATTGCTGTTTTAAACATGAAAAAACATAGAAAAACGCTGTTTTGAACTAGTCAAACTGACAAATTCATGATTCTTTCGTGTGAAACGGCGATTTATGAGAAATGACGATAAAATTGCTGTTTTAAACTTGCAAAAACATAGAAAAACGCTGTTTTGAACTATTCAAACTGACAAATTCATGTTTCTTTCGTGTGAAACGGCGATTTATGAGAAATGACGATAAAATTGCTGTTTTAAACTTGCAAAAACATAGAAAAACGCTGTTTTGAACTATTCAAACTGACAAATTCATGTTTCTTTCGTGTGAAACGGCGATTTATAAGAAATGACGATAAAATTGCTGTTTTAAACTTGCAAAAACATAGAAAAACGCTGTTTTTAACTATTCAAACTGATAAATTCATGTTTCTTTCGTGTGAAACGGCGATTTATGAGAAATGACGATAAAATTGCTGTTTTAAACTTGCAAAAACATAGAAAAACGCTGTTTTTAACTATTCAAACTGATAAATTCAGGTTTCTTTCGTTCAAAACGGTGGATTTTTGTGAAATCACGATAAAACTGCTGTTTTATCTTGCAAAAACATATAAAAACGCTGTTTTGAACTATTCAAACTGATAAATTCATGTTTCTTTCGTGTGAAACGGCGATTTATGAGAAATGACGATAAAATTGCTGTTTTTAACTTGCAAAAACATAGAAAAACGCTGTTTTTAACTATTCAAACTGATAAATTCAGGTTTCTTTCGTTCAAAACGGTGGATTTTTGTGAAATCACGATAAAACTGCTGTTTTGAACTTGCAAAAACATATAAAAACGCTGTTTTGAACTATTCAAACTGATAAATTCATGTTTCTTTCGTGTGAAACGGCGATTTATGAGAAATGACGATAAAATTGCTATTTTAAACTTGCAAAAACATAGAAAAACGCTGTTTTAAACTATTCAAACTGATAAATTCATGTTTCTTTCGTGTGAAACGGCGATTTATGAGAAATGACGATAAAATTGCTGTTTTAAACATGAAAAAACATAGAAAAACGCTGTTTTTAACTATTCAAACTGACAAATTCATATTTTTTTCGTGTGAAACGGCGATTTATGAGAAATGACGATAAAATTGCTGTTTTAAACATGAAAAAACATAGAAAAACGCTGTTTTGAACTATTCAAACTGACAAATTCATGTTTCTTTCGTGTGAAACGGCGATTTATGAGAAATGACGATAAAATTGCTGTTTTAAACTTGCAAAAACATAGAAAAACGCTGTTTTTAACTATTCAAACTGACAAATTCATGTTTTTTTCGTGTGAAACGGCGATTTATGAGAAATGACGATAAAATTGCTGTTTTAAACTTGCAAAAACATAGAAAAACGCTGTTTTGAACTATTCAAACTGACAAAATCATGTTTCTTTCGTGTGAAACGGCGATTTATGAGAAATGACGATAAAATTGCTGTTTTAAACTTGCAAAAACATAGAAAAACGCTGTTTTTAACTATTCAAACTGATAAATTCATGTTTCTTTCGTGTGAAACGGCGATTTATGAGAAATGACGATAAAATTGCTGTTTTAAACTTGCAAAAACATAGAAAAACGCTGTTTTTAACTATTCAAACTGATAAATTCAGGTTTCTTTCGTTCAAAACGGTGGATTTTTGTGAAATCACGATAAAACTGCTGTTTTGAACTTGCAAAAACATATAAAAACGCTGTTTTGAACTATTCAAACTGATAAATTCATGTTTCTTTCGTGTGAAACGGCGATTTATGAGAAATGACGATAAAATTGCTGTTTTTAACTTGCAAAAACATAGAAAAACGCTGTTTTTAACTATTCAAACTGATAAATTCAGGTTTCTTTCGTTCAAAACGGTGGATTTTTGTGAAATCACGATAAAACTGCTGTTTTGAACTTGCAAAAACATATAAAAACGCTGTTTTGAACTATTCAAACTGATAAATTCATGTTTCTTTTGTGTGAAACGGCGATTTATGAGAAATGACGATAAAATTGCTATTTTAAACTTGCAAAAACATAGAAAAACGCTGTTTTAAACTATTCAAACTGGTAAATTCATGTTTCTTTCGTGTGAAACGGCGATTTATGAGAAATGACGATAAAATTGCTGTTTTAAACTTGCAAAAACATAGAAAAACGCTGTTTTTAACTATTCAAACTGATAAATTCAGGTTTCTTTCGTTCGAAACGGTGGATTTTTGTGAAATCACGATAAAACTGTTGTTTTAAACTTGCAAAAACATAGAAAAACTCTGTTTTGAACTATTCAAACTGATAAATTCATGTTTCTTTCGTGTGAAACGGCGATTTATGAGAAATGACGATAAAATTGCTGTTTTAAACATGAAAAAACATAGAAAAACGCTGTTTTTAACTATTCAAACTGACAAATTCATGTTTTTTTCGTGTGAAACGGCGATTTATGAGAAATGACGATAAAATTGCTGTTTTAAACATGAAAAAACATAGAAAAACGCTGTTTTGAACTATTCAAACTGACAAATTCATGTTTCTTTCGTGTGAAACGGCGATTTATGAGAAATGACGATAAAATTGCTGTTTTAAACTTGCAAAAACATAGAAAAACGCTGTTTTCAACTATTCAAACTGACAAATTCATGTTTCTTTCGTGTGAAACGGCGATTTATGAGAAATGACGATAAAATTGCTGTTTTAAACTTGCAAAAACATAGAAAAACGCTGTTTTTAACTATTCAAACTGATAAATTCAGGTTTCTTTCGTTCAAAACGGTGGATTTTTGTGAAATCACGATAAAACTGCTGTTTTAAACTTGCAAAAACATATAAAAACGCTGTTTTGAACTATTCAAACTGATAAATTCATGTTTCTTTCGTGTGAAACGGCGATTTATGAGAAATGACGATAAAATTGCTGTTTTTAACTTGCAAAAACATAGAAAAACGCTGTTTTTAACTATTCAAACTGATAAATTCATGTTTCTTTCGTGTGAAACGGCGATTTATGAGAAATGACGATAAAATTGCTGTTTTAAACTTGCAAAAACATAGAAAAACGCTGTTTTTAACTATTCAAACTGACAAATTCATGTTTCTTTCGTGTGAAACGGCGATTTATGAGAAATGACGATAAAATTGCTGTTTTAAACATGAAAAAACATAGAAAAACGCTGTTTTTAACTATTCAAACTGACAAATTCATGTTTTTTTCGTGTGAAACGGCGATTTATGAGAAATGACGATAAAATTGCTGTTTTAAACATGAAAAAACATAGAAAAACGCTGTTTTGAACTATTCAAACTGATAAATTCAGGTTTCTTTCGTTCGAAACGGTGGATTTTTGTGAAATCACGATAAAACTGTTGTTTTAAACTTGCAAAAACATAGAAAAACTCTGTTTTGAACTATTCAAACTGACAAATTCATGTTTCTTTCGTGTGAAACGGCGATTTATGAGAAATGACGATAAAATTGCTGTTTTAAACATGAAAAAACATAGAAAAACGCTGTTTTGAACTAGTCAAACTGACAAATTCATGATTCTTTCGTGTGAAACGGCGATTTATGAGAAATGACGATAAAATTGCTGTTTTAAACTTGCAAAAACATAGAAAAACGCTGTTTTGAACTATTCAAACTGACAAATTCATGTTTCTTTCGTGTGAAACGGCGATTTATGAGAAATGACGATAAAATTGCTGTTTTAAACTTGCAAAAACATAGAAAAACGCTGTTTTGAACTATTCAAACTGACAAATTCATGTTTCTTTCGTGTGAAACGGCGATTTATAAGAAATGACGATAAAATTGCTGTTTTAAACTTGCAAAAACATAGAAAAACGCTGTTTTTAACTATTCAAACTGATAAATTCATGTTTCTTTCGTGTGAAACGGCGATTTATGAGAAATGACGATAAAATTGCTGTTTTAAACTTGCAAAAACATAGAAAAACGCTGTTTTTAACTATTCAAACTGATAAATTCAGGTTTCTTTCGTTCAAAACGGTGGATTTTTGTGAAATCACGATAAAACTGCTGTTTTAAACTTGCAAAAACATATAAAAACGCTGTTTTGAACTATTCAAACTGATAAATTCATGTTTCTTTCGTGTGAAACGGCGATTTATGAGAAATGACGATAAAATTGCTGTTTTTAACTTGCAAAAACATAGAAAAACGCTGTTTTTAACTATTCAAACTGATAAATTCAGGTTTCTTTCGTTCAAAACGGTGGATTTTTGTGAAATCACGATAAAACTGCTGTTTTGAACTTGCAAAAACATATAAAAACGCTGTTTTGAACTATTCAAACTGATAAATTCATGTTTCTTTCGTGTGAAACGGCGATTTATGAGAAATGACGATAAAATTGCTATTTTAAACTTGCAAAAACATAGAAAAACGCTGTTTTAAACTATTCAAACTGATAAATTCATGTTTCTTTCGTGTGAAACGGCGATTTATGAGAAATGACGATAAAATTGCTGTTTTAAACTTGCAAAAACATAGAAAAACGCTGTTTTTAACTATTCAAACTGATAAATTCAGGTTTCTTTCGTTCGAAACGGTGGATTTTTGTGAAATCACGATAAAACTGTTGTTTTAAACTTGCAAAAACATAGAAAAACTCTGTTTTGAACTATTCAAACTGATAAATTCATGTTTCTTTCGTGTGAAACGGCGATTTATGAGAAATGACGATAAAATTGCTGTTTTAAACATGAAAAAACATAGAAAAACGCTGTTTTTAACTATTCAAACTGACAAATTCATGTTTTTTTCGTGTGAAACGGCGATTTATGAGAAATGACGATAAAATTGCTGTTTTAAACATGAAAAAACATAGAAAAACGCTGTTTTGAACTATTCAAACTGACAAATTCATGTTTCTTTCGTGTGAAACGGCGATTTATGAGAAATGACGATAAAATTGCTGTTTTAAACTTGCAAAAACATAGAAAAACGCTGTTTTCAACTATTCAAACTGACAAATTCATGTTTCTTTCGTGTGAAACGGCGATTTATGAGAAATGACGATAAAATTGCTGTTTTAAACTTGCAAAAACATAGAAAAACGCTGTTTTTAACTATTCAAACTGATAAATTCAGGTTTCTTTCGTTCAAAAACGGTGGATTTTTGTGAAATCACGATAAAACTGCTGTTTTAAACTTGCAAAAACATATAAAAACGCTGTTTTGAACTATTCAAACTGATAAATTCATGTTTCTTTCGTGTGAAACGGCGATTTATGAGAAATGACGATAAAATTGCTGTTTTTAACTTGCAAAAACATAGAAAAACGCTGTTTTTAACTATTCAAACTGATAAATTCATGTTTCTTTCGTGTGAAACGGCGATTTATGAGAAATGACGATAAAATTGCTGTTTTAAACTTGCAAAAACATAGAAAAACGCTGTTTTTAACTATTCAAACTGATAAATTCAGGTTTCTTTCGTTCGAAACGGTGGATTTTTGTGAAATCACGATAAAACTGTTGTTTTAAACTTGCAAAAACATAGAAAAACTCTGTTTTGAACTATTCAAACTGATAAATTCATGTTTCTTTCGTGTGAAACGGCGATTTATGAGAAATGACGATAAAATTGCTGTTTTAAACATGAAAAAACATAGAAAAACGCTGTTTTTAACTATTCAAACTGACAAATTCATGTTTTTTTCGTGTGAAACGGCGATTTATGAGAAATGACATAAAATTGCTGTTTTAAACATGAAAAAACATAGAAAAACGCTGTTTTGAACTATTCAAACTGATAAATTCAGGTTTCTTTCGTTCGAAACGGTGGATTTATGTGAAATCACGATAAAACTGTTGTTTTAAACTTGCAAAAACATAGAAAAACTCTGTTTTGAACTATTCAAACTGACAAATTCATGTTTCTTTCGTGTGAAACGGCGATTTATGAGAAATGACGATAAAATTGCTGTTTTAAACATGAAAAAAACATAGAAAAACGCTGTTTTGAACTATTCAAACTGACAAATTCATGTTTCTTTCGTGTGAAACGGCGATTTTTGAGAAATGACGATAAAATTGCTGTTTTAAACTTGCAAAAACATAGAAAAACGCTGTTTTGAACTATTCAAACTGACAAATTCATGTTTCTTTCGTGTGAAACGGCGATTTATGAGAAATGATGATAAAATTGCTGTTTTAAACTTGCAAAAACATAGAAAAACGCTGTTTTCAACTATTCAAACTGACAAATTCATGTTTCTTTCGTGTGAAACGGCGATTTATGAGAAATGACGATAAAATTGCTGTTTTAAACATGAAAAAACATAGATAAACGCTGTTTTGAACTATTCAAACTGACAAATTCATGTTTCTTTCGTGTGAAACGGCGATTTATGAGAAATGACGCTAAAATTGCTGTTTTAAACTTGCAAAAACATAGAAAAACGCTGTTTTGAACTATTCAAACTGACAAATTCATGTTTCTTTCGTGTGAAACGGCGATTTATGAGAAATGACGATAAAATTGCTGTTTTAAACTTGCAAAAACATAGAAAAACGCTGTTTTTAACTATTCAAACTGATAAATTCATGTTTCTTTCGTGTGAAACGGCGATTTATGAGAAATGGCGATAAAATTGCTGTTTTAAACTTGCAAAAACATAGAAAAACGCTGTTTTTAACTATTCAAACTGATAAATTCAGGTTTCTTTCGTTCAAAACGAAGGATTTTTGTGAAATCACGATAAAACTGCTGTTTTAAACTTGCAAAAACATATAAAAACGCTGTTTTGAACAATTCAAACTGATAAATTCATGTTTCTTTCGTGTGAAACGGCGATTTATGAGAAATGACGATAAAATTGCTGTTTTAAACTTGCATAAACATAGAAAAACGCTGTTTTTAACTATTCAAACTGATAAATTCATGTGTCTTTCGTGTGAAACGGCGATTTATGAGAAATGACGATAAAATTGCTGTTTTAAACTTGCAAAAAACATAGAAAAAACGCTGTTTTTATCTATTCAAACTGATAAATTCATGTTTCTTTCGTGTGAAACGGCGATTTATGAGAAATGACGATAAAATTGCTGTTTTAAACTTGCAAAAAGATAGAAAAACGCTGTTTTTAACTATTCAAACTGACAAATTCATGTTTTTTTCGTGTGAAACGGCGATTTATGAGAAATGACGATAAAATTGCTGTTTTAAACATGAAAAAACATAGAAAAACGCTGTTTTGAACTATTCAAACTGACAAATTCATGTTTCTTTCGTGTGAAACGGCGATTTATGAGAAATGACTATAAAATTGCTGTTTTAAACATGAAAAAACATAGAAAAACGCTTTTTGAACTATTCAAACTGACAAATTCATGTTTCTTTCGTGTGAAACGGCGATTTATGAGAAATGACGATAAAATTGCTGTTTTAAACTTGCAAAAACATAGAAAAACGCTGTTTTTAACTATTCAAACTGACAAATTCATGTTTTTTTCGTGTGAAACGGCGATTTATGAGAAATGACGATAAAATTGCTGTTTTAAACATGAAAAAACATAGAAAAAACGCTGTTTTGAACTATTCAAACTGACAAATTCATGTTTCTTTCGTGTGAAACGGCGATTTATGAGAAATGACGATAAAATTGCTGTTTTAAACTTGCTAAAACATAGAAAAACACTGTTTTGAACTATTCAAACTGACAAATTCATGTTTCTTTCGTGTGAAACGGCGATTTATGAGAAATGACGATAAAATTGCTGTTTTAAACTTGCAAAAACATAGAAAAACGCTGTTTTTTACTATTCAAACTGATAAATTCATGTTTCTTTCGTGTGAAACGGCGATTTATGAGAAATGACGATAAAATTGCTGTTTTAAACTTGCAAAAACATAGAAAAACGCTGTTTTTAACTATTCAAACTGACAAATTCATGTTTCTTTCGTGTGAAACGGCGATTTATGAGAAATGACGATAAAATTGCTGTTTTAAACTTGCAAAAACATAGAAAAACGCTGTTTTCAACTATTCAAACTGACAAATTCATGTTTCTTTCGTGTGAAACGGCGATTTATGAGAAATGACGATAAAATTGCTGTTTTAAACATGAAAAAACATAGATAAACGCTGTTTTGAACTATTCAAACTGACAAATTCATGTTTCTTTCGTGTGAAACGGCGATTTATGAGAAATGACGATAAAATTGCTGTTTTAAACATGAAAAAACATAGATAAACGCTGTTTTTAACTATTCAAACTGATAAATTCAGGTTTCTTTCGTTCAAAACGGTGGATTTTTGTGAAATCACGATAAAACTGCTGTTTTAAACTTGCAAAAACATATAAAAACGCTGTTTTGAACTATTCAAACTGATAAATTCATGTTTCTTTCGTGTGAAACGGCGATTTATGAGAAATGACGATAAAATTGCTGTTTTAAACTTGCAAAAACATAGAAAAACGCTGTTTTTAACTATTCAAACTGATAAATTCATGTTTCTTTCGTGTGAAACGGCGATTTTTGAGAAATGACGATAAAATTGCTGTTTTAAACATGAAAAAACATAGATAAACGCTGTTTTGAACTATTCAAACTGACAAATTCATGTTTCTTTCGTGTGAAACGGCGATTTATGAGAAATGACGCTAAAATTGCTGTTTTAAACTTGCAAAAACATAGAAAAACGCTGTTTTGAACTATTCAAACTGACAAATTCATGTTTATTTCGTGTGAAACGGCGATTTATGAGAAATGACGATAAAATTGCTGTTTTAAACTTGCAAAAACATAGAAAAACGCTGTTTTTAACTATTCAAACTGATAAATTCATGTTTCTTTCGTGTGAAACGGCGATTTATGAGAAATGACGATAAAATTGCTGTTTTAAACTTGCAAAAACATAGAAAAACGCTGTTTTTAACTATTCAAACTGATAAATTCAGGTTTCTTTCGTTCAAAACGGTGGATTTTTGTGAAATCACGATAAAACTGCTGTTTTAAACTTGCAAAAACATATAAAAACGCTGTTTTGAACAATTCAAACTGATAAATTCATGTTTCTTTCGTGTGAAACGGCGATTTATGAGAAATGACGATAAAATTGCTGTTTTAAACTTGCATAAACATAGAAAAACGCTGTTTTTAACTATTCAAACTGATAAATTCATGTTTCTTTCGTGTGAAACGGCGATTTATGAGAAATGACGATAAAATTGCTGTTTTAAACTTGCAAAAACATATAAAAACGCTGTTTTTAACTATTCAAACTGATAAATTCATGTATCTTTCGTGTGAAACGGCGATTTATGAGAAATGACGATAAAATTGCTGTTTTAAACTTGCAAAAACATAGAAAAACGCTGTTTTTAACTATTCAAACTGACAAATTCATGTTTTTTTCGTGTGAAACGGCGATTTATGAGAAATGACGATAAAATTGCTGTTTTAAACATGAAAAAACATAGAAAAACGCTGTTTTGAACTATTCAAACTGACAAATTCATGTTTCTTTCGTGTGAAACGGCGATTTATGAGAAATGACTATAAAATTGCTGTTTTAAACATGAAAAAACATAGAAAAACGCTGTTTTGAACTATTCAAACTGACAAATTCATGTTTCTTTCGTGTGAAACGGCGATTTATGAAAAATGACGATAAAATTGCTGTTTTAAACTTGCAAAAACATAGAAAAACGCTGTTTTTAACTATTCAAACTGACAAATTCATGTTTTTTTTCGTGTGAAACGGCGATTTATGAGAAATGACGATAAAATTGCTGTTTTAAACATGAAAAAACATAGAAAAAACGCTGTTTTGAACTATTCAAACTGACAAATTCATGTTTCTTTCGTGTGAAACGGCGATTTATGAGAAATGACGATAAAATTGCTGTTTTAAAACTTGCTAAAACATAGAAAAAACGCTGTTTTGAACTATTCAAACTGATAAATTCATGTTTCTTTCGTGTGAAACGGCGATTTATGAGAAATGACGATAAAATTGCTGTTTTAAACTTGCAAAAACATAGAAAAAACGCTGTTTTTAACTATTCAAACTGACAAATTCATGTTTCTTTCGTGTGAAACGGCGATTTATGAGAAATGACGATAAAATTGCTGTTTTAAACTTGCAAAAACATAGAAAAACGCTGTTTTCAACTATTTAAACTGACAAATTCATGTTTCTTTCGTGTGAAACGGCGATTTATGAGAAATGACGATAAAATTGCTGTTTTAAACATGAAAAAACATAGATAAACGCTGTTTTGAACTATTCAAACTGACAAATTCATGTTTCTTTCGTGTGAAACGGCGATTTATGAGAAATGACGCTAAAATTGCTGTTTTAAACTTGCAAAAACATAGAAAAAACGCTGTTTTGAACTATTCAAACTGACAAATTCATGTTTCTTTCGTGTGAAACGGCGATTTATGAGAAATGACGATAAAATTGCTGTTTTAAACTTGCAAAAACATAGAAAAACGCTTTTTTTAACTATTCAAACTGATAAATTCATGTTTCTTTCGTGTGAAACGGCGATTTATGAGAAATGACGATAAAATTGCTGTTTTAAACTTGCAAAAACATACAAAACGCTGTTTTTAACTATTCAAACTGATAAATTCAGGTTTCTTTCGTTCAAAACGGTGGATTTTTGTGAAATCACGATAAAACTGCTGTTTTAAACTTGCAAAAACATATAAAAACGCTGTTTTGAACTATTCAAACTGATAAATTCATGTTTCTTTCGTGTGAAACGGCGATTTATGAGAAATGACGATAAAATTGCTGTTTTAAACATGAAAAACATAGAAAAACGCTATTTTGAACTATTCAAACTGACAAATTCATGTTTCTTTCGTGTGAAACGGCGATTTATGAGAAATGACGATAAAATTGCTGTTTTAAACTTGCAAAAACATAGAAAAACGCTGTTTTTTACTATTCAAACTGATAAATTCATGTTTCTTTCGTGTGAAACGGCGATTTATGAGAAATGACGATAAAATTGCTGTTTTAAACTTGCTAAAACATAGAAAAACGCTGTTCTGAACTATTCAAACTGACAAATTCATGTTTCTTTCGTGTGAAACGGCGATTTATGAGAAATGACGAAAAAATTGCTGTTTTAAACTTGCAAAAACATAGAAAAACGCTGTTTTTTACTATTCAAACTGATAAATTCATGTTTCTTTCGTGTGAAACTGCGATTTATGAGAAATGACGATAAAATTGCTGTTTTAAACTTGCAAAAACATAGAAAAACGCTGTTTTTAACTATTCAAACTGACAAATTCATGTTTCTTTCGTGTGAAACGGCGATTTATGAGAAATGACGATAAAATTGCTGTTTTAAACTTGCAAAAACATAGAAAAACGCTGTTTTCAACTATTCAAACTGACAAATTCATGTTTCTTTCGTGTGAAATGGCGATTTATGAGAAATGACGATAAAATTGCTGTTTTAAAACATGAAAAAACATAGATAAACGCTGTTTTGAACTATTCAAACTGACAAATTCATGTTTCTTTCGTGTGAAACGGCGATTTATGAGAAATGACGTTAAAATTGCTGTTTTAAACTTGCAAAAACATAGAAAAACGCTGTTTTGAACTATTCAAACTGACAAATTCATGTTTCTTTCGTGTGAAACGGCGATTTATTAAAAATGACGATAAAATTGCTGTTTTAAACTTGCAAAAACATAGAAAAAACGCTTTTTTTAACTATTCAAACTGATAAATTCATGTTTCTTTCGTGTGAAACGGCGATTTAAGAGAAATGACGATAAAATTGCTGTTTTAAACTTGCAAAAACATAGAAAACGCTGTTTTTAACTATTCAAACTGATAAATTCAGGTTTTTTTTCGTTCAAAACGGTGGTTTTTTGTGAAATCACGATAAAACTGCTGTTTTAAACTTGCAAAAACATATAAAAAACGCTGTTTTGAACTATTCAAACTGATAAATTCATGTTTCTTTCGTGTGAAACGGCGATTTATGAGAAATGACGATAAAATTGCTGTTTTAAACTTGCAAAAACATAGAAAAACGCTGTTTTTAACTATTCAAACTGATAAATTCATGTTTCTTTTGTGTGAAACGGCGATTTATGAGAAATGACGATAAAATTGCTGTTTTAAACTTGCAAAAACATAGAAAAACGCTGTTTTTAACTATTCAAACTGATAAATTCAGGTTTCTTTCGTTCAAAACGGTGGATTTTTGTGAAATCACGATAAAACTGTTGTTTTAAACTTGCAGAAACATAGAAAAACTCTGTTTTGAACTATTCAAACTGATAAATTCATGTTTCTTTCGTGTGAAACGGCGATTTATGAGAAATGACGATAAAATTGCTGTTTTAAACATGAAAAAACATAGAAAAAACGCTGTTTTTAACTATTCAAACTGACAAATTCATGTTTTTTTCGTGTGAAACGGCGATTTATGAGAAATGACGATAAAATTGCTGTTTTAAACATGAAAAAACATAGAAAAACGCTGTTTTGAACTATTCAAACTGACAAATTCATGTTTCTTTCGTGTGAAACGGCGATTTATGAGAAATGACGATAAAATTGCTGTTTTAAACTTGCAAAAACATAGAAAAACGCTGTTTTTAACTATTCAAACTGACAAATTCATGTTTTTTTCGTGTGAAACGGCGATTTATGAGAAATGACGATAAAATTGCTTTTTTAAACATGAAAAAACATAGAAAAACGCTGTTTTGAACTATTCAAACTGACAAATTCATGTTTCTTTCGTGTGAAACGGCGATTTATGAGAAATGACGATAAAATTGCTGTTTTAAACTTGCAAAAACATAGAAAAACGCTGTTTTGAACTATTCAAACTGACAAATTCATGTTTCTTTCGTGTGAAACGGCGATTTATGAGAAATGACGATAAAATTGCTGTTTTAAACATGAAAAAACATAGAAAAACGCTGTTTTGAACTACTCAAACTGACAAATTCATGTTTCTTTCGTGTGAAACGGCGATTTATGAGAAATGACGATAAAATTGCTGTTTTAAACTTGCAAAAACATAGAAAAACGCTGTTTTGAACTATTCAAACTGACAAATTCATGTTTCTTTCGTGTGAAACGGGCGATTTATGAGAAATGACGATAAAATTGCCGTTTTAAACATGAAAAAACATAGAAAAACGCTGTTTTTAACTATTCAAACTGACAAATTCATGTTTCTTTCGTGTGAAACGGCGATTAATGAGAAATGACGATAAAATTGCTGTTTTAAACATGAAAAAACATAGATAAACGCTGTTTTGAACTACTCAAACTGACAAATTCATGTTTCTTTCGTGTGAAACGGCGATTTATGAGAAATGACGCTAAAATTGCTGTTTTAAACTTGCAAAAACATAGAAAAACGCTGTTTTTAACTATTCAAACTGA
>CAWWDY010000250.1:0-23865 GCA_963942605.1 Poecilus cupreus
TAGTTGGAAACAGCGTTTTACTATGTTTTTGCATGTTTAAAACAGCAGTTTTATCGTGATTTCACAAAAATCCACCGTTTCGAACGAATGAAACCTGAATTTATCAGTTTGAATAGTTGAAAACAGCGTTTTCTATGTTTTTGCAAGTTTAAAACAGCAATTTTATCGTCATTTCTCATAAATCGCCGTTTCACACGAAAGAAACATGAATTTGTCAGTTTGAATAGTTCAAAACAGCGTTTTTCTATGTTTTTGCAAGTTTAAAACAGCAATTTTATAGTCATTTCTCATAAATCGCCGTTTCACACGAAAGAAAAATGAATTTGTCAGTTTGAATAGTTCAAAACAGCGTCTTACTATGTTTTTGCAAGTTTATAACAGCAATTTTATCGTCATTTCTCACAAATCGCCGTTTCACACGAAAGAAACGTGAATTTGTCAGTTTGAATAGTTCAAAACAGCGTTTTTCTATGTTTTTGATAGTTTAAAACAGCAGTTTTATCGTGATTTCACAAAAATCCACCGTTTCGAACGAAAGAAACCTGAATTTATCAGTTTGAATAGTTAAAAACAGTGTTTTTCTATGTTTTTGCAAGTTTAAAACAGCAATTTTATCGTCATTTCTCATAAATCGCCGTTTCGCACGAAAGAAACCTGAATTTATCGGTTTGAATAGTTAAAAACAGCGTTTTTCTATGTTTTTGCAAGTTTAAAACAGCAATTTTATCGTCATTTCTCATAAATCGCCGTATCACACGAAAGAAACATGAATTTGTCAGTTTGAATAGTTCAAATAGCGTTTTACTATGTTTTTGCAAGTTTAAAACAGCAATTTTATCGTCATTTCTCATAAATCGCCGTTTCACACGAAAGAAACATGAATTTATCAGTTTGAATTGTTGAAAACAGCGTTTTTCTATGTTTTTGCAAGTTTAAAACAGCAATTTTATCGTCATTTCTCATAAATCGCCGTTTCACACGAAAGAAACATGAATTTGTCAGTTTGAATAGTTCAAAACAGCGTTTTTCTATGTTTTTGCAAGTTTAAAACAGCAATATTATCGTCATTTCTCATAAATCGCCGTTTCACACGAAAGAAACATGAATTTGTCAGTTTGAATAGCTCAAAACAGCGTTTTTCTATGTTTTTGCAAGTTTAAAACAGCAATTTTATCGTCATTTCTCATAAATCGCCGTTTCACACGAAAGAAACATAAATTTGTCAGTTTGAATAGTTCAAAACAGCGTTTTACTATGTTTTTGCAAGTTTAAAAAAGCAATTTTATCGTCATTTCTCATAAATCGCCGTTTCACACGAAAGAAACATGAATTCGTCAGTTAGAATAGTTCAAAACAGCGTTTTTCTATGTTTTTGCAAGTTTAAAACAGCAGTTTTATTGTGATTTCACGTAAATCCACCGTTTCGAACGAAAGAAACATGAATTTGTCAGTTTGAATAGTTCAAATAGCGTTTTACTATGTTTTTGCAAGTTTAAAACAGCAATTTTATTGTCATTTCTCATAAATCGCCGTTTCGCACGAAAGAAACCTGAATTTATCAGTTTGAATAGTTAAAAACAGCGTTTTTCTATGTTTTTGCAAGTTTAAAACAGCAATTTTATCGTCATTTCTCATAAATCGCCGTTTCACACGAAAGAAACATGAATTTGTCAGTTTGAATAGTTCAAAACAGCGTTTTACTATGTTTTTGCAAGTTTAAAACAGCAATATTATCGTCATTTCTCATAAATCGCCGTTTCACACGAAAGAAACATGAATTTATCAGTTTGAATAGTTGAAAACAGCGTTTTTCTATGTTTTTGCAAGTTTAAAACAACAATTTTATCGTCATTTCTCATAAATCGCCGTTTCACACGAAAGAAACATGAATTTGTCAGTTTGAATAATTGGAAACAGCGTTTTTCTATGTTTTTGCAAGTTTAAAACAGCAGTTTAATCGTGATTTCACAAAAATCCACCGTTTCGAACGAAAGAAACCTGAATTTATCAGTTTGAATAGTTAAAAACAGCGTTTTTTTTATGTTTTTGCAAGTTTAAAACAGCAATTTTATCGTCATTTCTCATAAATTGCCGTTTCACACGAAAGAAACATGAATTTGTCAGTTTGAATAGTTCAAAACAGCGTTTTTCTATGTTTTTGCAAGTTTAAAACAGCAATTTTATCGTCATTTCTCATAAATCGCCGTTTCACACGAAAGAAACATGAATTTGTCAGTTTGAATAGTTCAAAACAGCGTTTTTCTATGTTTTTGCAAGTTTAAAACAGCAATTTTATCGTCATTTCTCATAAATCGCCGTTTCACACGAAAGAAACATGAATTTGTCAGTTTGAATAGTTCAAAACAGCGTTTTACTATGTTTTTGCAAGTTTAAAACAGCAATTTTATCGTCATTTCTCATAAATCGCCGTTTCACAAGAAAGAAACATTAATTTGTCAGTTTGAATAGTTCAAAACAGCGCTTTACTATGTTTTTGCAAGTTTAAAACAGCAATATTATCGTCATTTCTCATAAATCGCCGTTTCACACGAAAGAAACATGAATTTATCAGTTTGAATAGTTGAAAACAGCGTTTTTCTATGTTTTTGCAAGTTTAAAACAACAATTTTATCGTCATTTCCCATAAATCGCCGTTTCACACGAAAGAAACATGAATTTGTCAGTTTGAATAATTGGAAACAGCGTTTTTCTATGTTTTTGCAAGTTTAAAACAGCAGTTTAATCGTGATTTCACAAAAATCCACCGTTTCGAACGAAAGAAACCTGAATTTATCAGTTTGAATAGTTAAAAACAGCGTTTTTTTTATGTTTTTGCAAGTTTAAAACAGCAATTTTATCGTCATTTCTCATAAATTGCCGTTTCACACGAAAGAAACATGAATTTGTCAGTTTGAATAGTTCAAAACAGCGTTTTTCTATGTTTTTGCAAGTTTAAAACAGCAATTTTATCGTCATTTCTCATAAATCGCCGTTTCACACGAAAGAAACATGAATTTGTCAGTTTGAATAGTTCAAAACAGCGTTTTTCTATGTTTTTGCAAGTTTAAAACAGCAATTTTATCGTCATTTCTCATAAATCGCCGTTTCACACGAAAGAAACATGAATTTGTCAGTTTGAATAGTTCAAAACAGCGTTTTTCTATGTTTTTGCAAGTTTAAAACAGCAATTTTATCGTCATTTCTCATAAATCGCCGTTTCACACGAAAGAATCATTAATTTGTCAGTTTGAATAATTCAAAACAGCGTTTTTCTATGTTTTTGCAAGTATAAAACAGCAGTTTTATTGTGATTTCACAAAAATCCACCGTTTCGAACCAAAGAAACCTGAATTTATCAGTTGGAATAGTTAAAAACAGCGTTTTTCTATGTTTTTGCAAGTTTAAAACAGCAATTTTATCGTCATTTCTCATAAATCGCCGTTTCGCACGAAAGAAACCTGAATTTATCAGTTTGAATAGTTAAAAACAGCGTTTTTCTATGTTTTTGCAAGTTTAAAACAGCAATTTTATAGTCATTACTCATAAATCGCCGTTTCGCACGAAAGAAACCTGAATTTATCAGTTTGAATAGTTAAAAACAGCGTTTTTTCTATGTTTTTGCAAGTTTAAAACAGCAATTTTATCGTCATTTCTCATAAATCGCCGTTTCGCACGAAAGAAACCTGAATTTATCAGTTTGAATAGTTAAAAACAGCGTTTTTCTATGTTTTTGCAAGTTCAAAACAGCAATTTTATCGTCATTTCTCATAAATCGCCGTTTCACACGAAAGAAACATGAATTTGTCAGTTTGAATAGTTCAAAACAGCGTTTTTCTATGTTTTTGCAAGTTTAAAACAGCAATTTTATCGTCATTTCTCATAAATCGCCCTTTCACACGAAAGAAACATGAATTTGTCAGTTTGAATAGTTCAAAACAGCGTTTTTCTATGTTTTTGCAAGTTTAAAACAGCAATTTTATCGTCATTTCTCATAAATCGCCGTTTCACACGAAAGAAACATTAATTTGTCAGTTTGAATAATTCAAAACAGCGTTTTACTATGTTTTTGCAAGTTTAAAACAGCAATTTTATCGTCATTTCTCATAAATCGCCGTTTCACACGAAAGAAACATGTATTTGTCAGTTTGAATAGTTCAAAACAGCGTTTTTCTATGTTTTTGCAAGTTTAAAACAGCAGTTTTATCGTGATTACACAAAAATCCACCGTTTCGAACGAAAGAAACCTGAATTTATCAGTTTGAATAGTTCAAAACAGCGTTTTACTATGTTTTTGCAATTTTAAAACAGCAATTTTTTCGTCATTTCTCATACATCGCCGTTTCACACGAAAGAAACATGAATTTGTCAGTTTGAATAGTTCAAAACAGCGTTTTTCTATGTTTTTGCAAGTTTAAAAAAGCAATTTTATCGTCATTTCTCATAAATCGCCGTTTCACACGAAAGAAACATGAATTTGTCAGTTTGAATAGTTCAAAACAGCGTTTTTCTATGTTTTTGCAAGTTTAAAACAGCAATTTTATCGTCATTTCTCATAAATCGCCGTTTCACACGAAAGAATCATTAATTTGTCAGTTTGAATAATTCAAAACAGCGTTTTACTATGTTTTTGCAAGTTTAAAACAGCAATTTTATCGTCATTTCTCATAAATCGCCGTTTCACACGAAAGAAACCTGAATTTATCAGTTTGAATAGTTAAAAACAGCGTTTTTCTATGTTTTTGCAAGTTTAAAACAGCAATTTTATCGTCATTTCTCATAAATCGCCGTTTCGCACGAAAGAAACCTGAATTTATCAGTTTGAATAGTTAAAAACAGCGTTTTTCTATGTTTTTGCAAGTTCAAAACAGCAATTTTATCGTCATTTCTCATAAATCGCCGTTTCACACGAAAGAAACATGAATTTGTCAGTTTGAATAGTTCAAAACAGCGTTTTTCTATGTTTTTGCAAGTTTAAAACAGCAATTTTATCGTCATTTCTCATAAATCGCCCTTTCACACGAAAGAAACATGAATTTGTCAGTTCGAATAGTTCAAAACAGCGTTTTTCTATGTTTTTGCAAGTTTAAAACAGCAATTTTATCGTCATTTCTCATAAATCGCCGTTTCACACGAAAGAAACATTAATTTGTCAGTTTGAATAATTCAAAACAGCGTTTTACTATGTTTTTGCAAGTTTAAAACAGCAATTTTATCGTCATTTCTCATAAATCGCCGTTTCACACGAAAGAAACATGAATTTGTCAGTTTGAATAGTTCAAAACAGCGTTTTTCTATGTTTTTGCAAGTTTAAAACAGCAGTTTTATCGTGATTACACAAAAATCCACCGTTTCGAACGAAAGAAACCTGAATTTATCAGTTTGAATAGTTCAAAACAGCGTTTTACTATGTTTTTGCAATTTTAAAACAGCAATTTTTTCGTCATTTCTCATAAATCGCCGTTTCACACGAAAGAAACATGAATTTGTCAGTTTGAATAGTTCAAAACAGCGTTTTTCTATGTTTTTGCAAGTTTAAAAAAGCAATTTTATCGTCATTTCTCATAAATCGCCGTTTCACACGAAAGAAACATGAATTTGTCAGTTTGAATAGTTCAAAACAGCGTTTTTCTATGTTTTTGCAAGTTTAAAACAGCAATTTTATCGTCATTTCTCATAAATCGCCGTTTCACACGAAAGAATCATTAATTTGTCAGTTTGAATAATTCAAAACAGCGTTTTACTATGTTTTTGCAAGTTTAAAACAGCAATTTTATCGTCATTTCTCATAAATCGCCGTTTCACACGAAATAAACATGAATTTGTCAGTTTGAATAGTTCAAAACAGCGTTTTTCTATGTTTTTGCAAGTTTAAAACAGCAGTTTTATCGTGATTACACAAAAATCCACCATTTCGAACGAAAGAAACCTGAATTTATCAGTTTGAATAGTTAAAAACATCGTTTTTCTATGTTTTTGCAAGTTTGAAACAGCAATTTTTTCGTCATTTCTCATAAATCGCCGTTTCACACGAAAAAAACATGAATTTGTCAGTTTGAATAGTTCAAAACAGCGTTTTACTATGTTTTTGCAACTTTAAAACAGCAATTTTATCGTCATTTCTCATAAATCGCCGTTTCACACGAAAGAAACATGAATTTGTCAGTTTGAATAGTTCAAAACAGCGTTTTTCTATGTTTTTGCAAGTTTAAAACAGCAGTTTTATTGTGATTTCACAAAAATCCACCGTTTCGAACGAAAGAAACCTGAATTTATCAGTTTGAATAGTTAAAAACAGCGTTTTTCTATGTTTTTGCAAGTTTAAAACAGCAATTTTATCGTCATTTCTCATAAATCGCCGTTTCACACGAAAGAAACATGAATTTGTCAGTTTGAATAGTTCAAAACAGCGTTTTTCTATGTTTTTGCAAGTTTAAAACAGCAATTTTATCGTCATTTCTCATAAATCGCCGTTTCACACGAAAGAATCATTAATTTGTCAGTTTGAATAATTCAAAACAGCGTTTTACTATGTTTTTGCAAGTTTAAAACAGCAATTTTATCGTCATTTCTCATAAATCGCAGTTTCACACGAAAAAAACATGAATTTGTCAGTTTGAATAGTTCAAAACAGCGTTTTTCTATGTTTTTGCAAGTTTAAAACAGCAGTTTTATCGTGATTACACAAAAATCCACCATTTCGAACGAAAGAAACCTGAATTTATCAGTTTGAATAGTTAAAAACATCGTTTTTCTATGTTTTTGCAAGTTTGAAACAGCAATTTTTTCGTCATTTCTCATAAATCGCCGTTTCACACGAAAAAAACATGAATTTGTCAGTTTGAATAGTTCAAAACAGCGTTTTACTATGTTTTTGCAACTTTAAAACAGCAATTTTATCGTCATTTCTCATAAATCGCCGTTTCACACGAAAGAAACATGAATTTGTCAGTTTGAATAGTTCAAAACAGCGTTTTTCTATGTTTTTGCAAGTTTAAAACAGCAGTTTTATTGTGATTTCACAAAAATCCACCGTTTCGAACGAAAGAAACCTGAATTTATCAGTTTGAATAGTTAAAAACAGCGTTTTTCTATGTTTTTGCAAGTTTAAAACAGCAATTTTATCGTCATTTCTCATAAATTGCCGTTTCACACGAAAGAAACATAAATTTGTCAGTTTAAATAGTTCAAAACAGGGTTTTTCTATGTTTTTGCAAGTTTAAAAAAGCAATTTTATAGTCATTTCTCATAAATCGCCGTTTCACACGAAAGAATCATTAATTTGTCAGTTTGAATAATTCAAAACAGCGTTTTACTATGTTTTTGCAAGTTTAAAACAGCAATTTTATCGTCATTTCTCATAAATCGCCGTTTCACACGAAAGAAACATGAATTTGTCAGTTTGAATAGTTCAAAACAGCGTTTTTCTATGTTTTTGCAAGTTTAAAACAGCAGTTTTATCGTGATTACACAAAAATCCACCGTTTCGAACGAAAGAAACCTGAATTTATCAGTTTGAATAGTTCAAAACAGCGTTTTACTATGTTTTTGCAATTTTAAAACAGCAATTTTTTCGTCATTTCTCATAAATCGCCGTTTCACACGAAAGAAACATGAATTTGTCAGTTTGAATAGTTCAAAACAGCGTTTTTCTATGTTTTTGCAAGTTTAAAAAAGCAATTTTATCGTCATTTCTCATAAATCGCCGTTTCACACGAAAGAAACATGAATTTGTCAGTTTGAATAGTTCAAAACAGCGTTTTTCTATGTTTTTGCAAGTTTAAAACAGCAATTTTATCGTCATTTCTCATAAATCGCCGTTTCACACGAAAGAATCATTAGTTTGTCAGTTTGAATAATTCAAAACAGCGTTTTACTATGTTTTTGCAAGTTTAAAACAGCAATTTTATCGTCATTTCTCATAAATCGCCGTTTCACACGAAAAAAACATAAATTTGTCAGTTTGAATAGTTCAAAACAGCGTTTTTTCTATGTTTTTGCAAGTTTAAAACAGCAGTTTTATCGTGATTACAAAAAAATCCACCATTTCGAACGAAAGAAACCTGAATTTATCAGTTTGAATAGTTAAAAACATCGTTTTTCTATGTTTTTGCAAGTTTGAAACAGCAATTTTTTCGTCATTTCTCATAAATCGCCGTTTCACACGAAAAAAACATGAATTTGTCAGTTTGAATAGTTCAAAACAGCGTTTTACTATGTTTTTGCAACTTTAAAACAGCAATTTTATCGTCATTTCTCATAAATAGCCGTTTCACACGAAAGAAACCTGAATTTATCAGTTTGAATAGTTAAAAACATCGTTTTTCTATGTTTTTGCAAGTTTGAAACAGCAATTTTTTCGTCATTTCTCATAAATCGCCGTTTCACACGAAAAAAACATGAATTTGTCAGTTTGAATAGTTCAAAACAGCGTTTTTCTATGTTTTTGCAAGTTTAAAACAGCAGTTTTATTGTGATTTCACAAAAATCAACCGTTTCGAACGAAAGAAACCTGAATTTATCAGTTTGAATAGTTAAAAACAGCGTTTTTCTATGTTTTTGCAAGTTTAAAACAGCAATTTTATCGTCATTTCTGATAAATTGCCGTTTCACACGAAAGAAACATAAATTTGTCAGTTTAAATAGTTCAAAACATGGTTTTTCTATGTTTTTGCAAGTTTAAAAAAGCAATTTTATCGTCATTTCTCATAAATCACCGTTTCCCACGAAAGAAACATGAATTTGTCAGTTTGAATAGTTCAAAACAGCGTTTTACTATGTTTTTGCAAGTTTAAAACAGCAATTTTATCGTCATTTCTCATAAATCGCCGTTTACACGAAAGAAACATAAATTTGTCAGTTTAAATAGTTCAAAACAGGGTTTTTCTATGTTTTTGCAAGTTTAAAAAAGCAATTTTATCGTCATGTCTCATAAATCGCCGTTTCACACGAAAGAAACATGAATTTGTCAGTTTGAATAGTTCAAAACAGCGTTTTTCTATGTTTTTGCAAGTTTAAAAAAGCATTTTTATCGTCATTTCTCATAAATCGCCGTTTCACACGAAAGAAACATGAATTTGTCAGTTTGAATAGTTCAAAACAGCGTTTTTCTATGTTTTTGCAAGTTTAAAACAGCAATTTTATCGTCATTTTTCATAAATCGCCGTTTCACACGAAAGAATCATTAATTTGTCAGTTTGAATAATTCAAAACAGCGTTTTACTATGTTTTTGCAAGTTTAAAACAGCAATTTTATCGTCATTTCTCATAAATCGCCGTTTCACACGAAAGAAACATGAATTTGTCAGTTTGAATAGTTCAAAACAGCGTTTTTCTATGTTTTTGCAAGTTTAAAACAGCAGCTTTATCGTGATTACACAAAAATCCACCATTTCGAACGAAAGAAACCTGAATTTATCAGTTTGAATAGTTAAAAACATCGTTTTTCTATGTTTTTGCAAGTTTGAAACAGCAATTTTTTCGTCATTTCTCATAAATCGCCGTTTCACACAAAAAAAACATGAATTTGTCAGTTTGAATAGTTCAAAACAGCGTTTTACTATGTTTTTTGCAACTTTAAAACAGCAATTTTATCGTCATTTCTCATAAATCGCCGTTTCACACGAAAGAAACATGAATTTGTCAGTTTGAATAGTTCAAAACAGCGTTTTTCTATGTTTTTGCAAGTTTAAAACAGCAGTTTTATTGTGATTTCACAAAAATCCACCGTTTCGAACGAAAGAAACCTGAATTTATCAGTTTGAATAGTTAAAAACAGCGTTTTTCTATGTTTTTGCAAGTTTAAAACAGCAATTTTATCGTCATTTCTCATAAATTGCCGTTTCACACGAAAGAAACATAAATTTGTCAGTTTAAATAGTTCAAAACAGGGTTTTTCTATGTTTTTGCAAGTTTAAAAAAGCAATTTTATCGTCATTTCTCATAAATCGCCGTTTCCCACGAAAGAAACATGAATTTGTCAGTTTGAATAGTTCAAAACAGCGTTTTACTATGTTTTTGCAATTTTAAAACAGCAATTTTATCGTCATTTCTCATAAATCGCCGTTTCACACGAAAGAAACATAAATTTGTCAGTTTAAATAGTTCAAAACAGGGTTTTTCTATGTTTTTGCAAGTTTAAAAAAGCAATTTTATCGTCATTTCTCATAAATCGCCGTTTCACACGAAAGAAACATGAATTTGTCAGTTTAAATAGTTCAAAACAGCGTTTTACTATATTTTGCTAGTTTAAAACAGCAGTTTTATCGTGATTTCAAAAAAATCCACCGCTTCGAACGAAAGAAACCTGAATTTATCAGTTTGAATAGTTAAAAACAGCGTTTTTCTATGTTTTTGCAAGTTTAAAACAGCAATTTTATCGTCATTTCTCATAAATCGCCGTTTCACACGAAAGAAACATGAATTTATCAGTTTGAATAGTTGAAAACAGCGTTTTTCTATGTTTTTGCAAGTTTAAAATTGCAATTTTATCGTCATTTCTCATAAATCGCCGTTGCACACGAAAGAAACATGAATTTATCAGTTTGAATAGTTGAAAACAGCGTTTTTCTATGTTTTTGCAAGTTTAAAACAGCAATTTTATCGTCATTTCTCATAAATCGCCGTTTCACACGAAAGAAACATGAATTTGTCAGTTTGAATATTTCAAAACAGCGTTTTTCTATGTTTTTGCATGTTTAAAACAGCAATTTTATCGTCATTTCTCATAAATCGCCGTTTCACACGAAAGAAACATGAATTTGTCAGTTTGAATAGTTCAAAACAGCGTTTTTCTATGTTTTTGCAAGTTTAAAACAGCAGTTTTATCGTGATTTCACAAAAATCCACCCTTTCGAACGAAAGAAACCTGAATTTATCAGTTTGAATACTTAAAAACAGCGTTTTTTCTATGTTTTAGCAAAGTTTAAAACAGCAATTTTATCGTCATTACTCATAAATCGCCGTTTCACACGAAAGAAACATGAATTTATCAGTTTGAATAATTGAAAACAGCGTTTTTGTATGTTTTTGCAAGTTTAAAACAGCAATTTTATCGTCATTTCTCATAAATCGCCGTTTCACACGAAAGAAACATGAATTTATCAGTTTGAATAGTTGAAAACAGCGTTTTTATATGTTTTTGCAAGTTTAAAACAGCAATTTTATCGTCATTTCTCATAAATCGCCGTGTTTCGCACAAAAGAAACATGAATTTGTCAGTTTGAATAGTTCAAAACAGCGTTTTTCTATGTTTTTGCAAGTTTAAAACAGCAATTTTATCGTCATTTCTCATAAATCGCCGTTTCACACGAAAGAAACATGAATTTGTCAGTTTGAATAGTTCAAAACAGCGTTTTTCTATGTTTTTGCATGTTTAAAACAGCAGTTTTATCGTGATTTCACAAAAATCCACCGTTTCGAACGAAAGAAACCTGAATTTATCAGTTTGAATACTTAAAAACAGCGTTTTTCTATGTTTTTGCAAGTTTAAAACAGCAATTTTAAAGTCATTTCTCATAAATCGCCGTTTCACACGAAAGAAACATGAATTTATCAGTTTGAATAGTTAAAAACAGCGTTTTTTTATGTTTTTGCAAGTTTAAAACAGCAATTTTATCGTCATTTCTCATAAATCGCCGTTTCACACGAAAGAAACATGAATTTGTCAGTTTGAATAGTTCAAAACTGCGTTTTTCTATGTTTTTGCAAGTTTAAAACAGCAATTTTATCGTCATTTCCCATAAATCGCCGTTTCACACGAAAGAAACATGAATTTATCAGTTTGAATAGTTGAAAACAGCGTTTTTGTATGTTTTTGCAAGTTTAAAACAGCAATTTTATCGTCATTTCTCATAAATCGCCGTTTCACACGAAAGAAACATGAATTTGTCAGTTTGAATAGTTCAAAACAGCGTTTTTCTATGTTTTTGCATGTTTAAAAGAGCAATTTTATCGTCATTTCTCATAAATCGCCGTTTCACACGAAAGAAACATGAATTTGTCAGTTTGAATAGTTCAAAACAGCGGTTTTCTATGTTTTTGCAAGTTTAAAACAGCAGTTTTATCGTGATTTCACAAAAATCCACCGTTTCGAACGAAAGAAACCTGAATTTATCAGTTTGAATAGTTAAAAACAGCGTTTTTCTATGTTTTTGCAAGTTTAAAACAGCAATTTTATCGTCATTTCTCATTAATCGCCGTTTCACACGAAAGAAACATGAATGTATCAGTTTGAATAGTTGAAAACAGCGTTTTTCTATGTTTTTGCAAGTTAAAAATTGCAATTTTATCGTCATTTCTCATAAATCGCCGTTGCACACGAAAAAAAACATGAATCTATCAGTTTGAATAGTTGAAAACAGCGTTTTTCTATGTTTTTGCAAGTTTAAAACCGCAATTTTATCGTCATTTCTCATAAATCGCCGTTTCACACGAAAGAAACATGAATTTGTCAGTTTGAATAGTTCAAAACAGCGTTTTTCTATGTTTTTGCATGTTTAAAACAGCAATTTTATCGTCATTTCTCATAAATCGCCGTTTCACACGAAAGAAACATGAATTTGTCAGTTTGAATAGTTCAAAACAACGTTTTTTATGTTTTTGCAAGTTTAAAACAGCAGTTTTATCGTGATTTCACAAAAATCCACCGTTTCGAACGAAAGAAACCTGTATTTATCAGTTTGAATACTTAAAAACAGCGTTTTTCTATGTTTTTGCAAGTTTAAAACAGCAATTTTATCGTCATTACTCATAAATCGCCGTTTCACACGAAAGAAACATGAATTTATCAGTTTGAATAGTTGAAAACAGCGTTTTTGTATGTTTTTGCAAGTTTAAAACAGCAATTTTATCGTCATTTCTCATAAATCGCCGTTTCACACGAAAGAAACATGAATTTATCAGTTTGAATAGTTGAAAACAGCGTTTTTATATGTTTTTGCAAGTTTAAAACAGCAATTTTATCGTCATTTCTCATAAATCGCCGTTTCGCACAAAAGAAACATGAATTTGTCAGTTTGAATAGTTCAAAACAGCGTTTTTCTATGTTTTTGCAAGTTTAAAACAGCAATTTTATCGTCATTTCTCATAAATCGCCGTTTCACACGAAAGAAACATGAATTTGTCAGTTTGAATAGTTCAAAACAGCGTTTTTCTATGTTTTTGCATGTTTAAAACAGCAGTTTTATCGTGATTTCACAAAAATCCACCGTTTCGAAAGAAAGAAACCTGAATTTATCAGTTTGAATACTTAAAAACAGCGTTTTTCTATGTTTTTGCAAGTTTAAAACAGCAATTTTAAAGTCATTTCTCATAAATCGCCGTTTCACACGAAAGAAACATGAATTTATCAGTTTGAATAGTTAAAAACAGCGTTTTTTTTATGTTTTTGCAAGTTTAAAACAGCAATTTTATCGTCATTTCTCATAAATCGCCGTTTCACACGAAAGAAACATGAATTTGTCAGTTTGAATAGTTCAAAACAGCGTTTTCTATGTTTTTGCAAGTTTAAAACAGCAATTTTATCGTCATTTCTCATAAATCGCCGTTTCACACGAAAGAAACATGAATTTATCAGTTTGAATAGTTGAAAACAGCGTTTTTCTATGTTTTTGCAAGTTTAAAACAGCAATTTTATCGTCATTTCTCATAAATCGCCGTTTCACACGAAAGAAACATGAATTTGTCAGTTTGTATAGTTCAAAACAGCGTTTTTCTATGTTTTTGCATGTTTAAAACAGCAATTTTATCGTCATTTCTCATAAATCGCAGTTTCACACGAAAGAAACATGAATTTGTCAGTTTGAATAGTTCAAAACAGCGTTTTACTATGTTTTTGCAAGTTTAAAACAGCAATTTTATCGTTATTTCTCATAAATCGCCGTTTCACAAGAAAGAAACATGAATTTGTCAGTTTGAATAGTTCAAAACAGCGTTTTTCTATGTTTTTGCAAGTTTAAAACAGCAGTTTTATCGTGATTTCACATAAATCCACCGTTTCACACGAAAGAAACATGAATTTGTCAGTTTGAATAGTTCAAAACAGCGTTTTTCTATGTTTTTGCAAGTTTAAAACAGCAATTTTATCGTCATATCTCATAAATCGCCGTTTCACACGAAAGAAACATGAATTTATCAGTTTGAATAGTTGAAAACAGCGTTTTTCTATGTTTTTGCAAGTTTAAAACAGCAATTTTATCGTCATTTCTCATAAATCGCCGTTTCACACGAAAGAAACATGTATTTGTCAGTTTAAATAGTTCAAAACAGCGTTTTTTTATGTTTTTGCAATTTTAAAACAGCAATTTTATCGTCATTTCTCATAAATCGCCGTTTCACACGAAAGAAACATGAATTTGTCAGTTTGAATAGTTCAAAACAGCGTTTTTCTATGTTTTTGCAAGTTTAAAACAGCAATTTTATCGTCATTTCTCATAAATCGCCGTTTCACACGAAAGAAACATGAATTTGTCAGTTTGAATAGTTCAAAACAGCGTTTTTCTATGTTTTTGCAAGTTTAAAACAGCAATTTTATCGTCATTTCTCATAAATCGCCGTTTCACACGAAAGAAACATGAATTTATCAGTTTGAATAGTTGAAAACAGCGTTTTTCTATGTTTTTGCAAGTTTAAAACAGCAATTTTATCGTCATTTCTCATAAATCGCCGTTTCACACGAAAGAAACATGAATTTATCAGTTTGAATAGTTGAAAACAGCGTTTTTCTATGTTTTTGCAAGTTTAAAACAGAAATTTTATCGTCATTTCTCATAAATCGCCGTTTCACACGAAAGAAACATGAATTTGTCAGTTTGAATAGTTCAAAACAGCGTTTTTCTATTTTTTTTCCAAGTTTAAAACAGCAATTTTATCGTCATTTCTCATAAATCGCCGTTTCACACGAAAGAAACATGAATTTGTCAGTTTGAATAGTTCAAAACAGCGTTTTTCTATGTTTTTGCAAGTTTAAAACAGCTGTTTTATCGTGATTTCACAAAAATCCACCGTTTCGAACGAAAGAAACCTGAATTTATCAGTTTGAATACTTAAAAACAGCGTTTTTCTATGTTTTTGCAAGTTTAAAACAGCAATTTTATCGTCATTACTCATAAATCGCCGTTTCACACGAAAGAAACATGAATTTATCAGTTTGAATAGTTGAAAACAGCGTTTTTCTATGTTTTTGCAAGTTTAAAACAGCAATTTTATCGTCATTTCTCATAAATCGCCGTTTCACACGAAAGAAACATGAATTTATCAGTTTGAATAGTTGAAAACAGCGTTTTTCTATGTTTTTGCAAGTTTAAAACAGCAATTTTATCGTCATTTCTCATAAATCGCCGTTTCACACAAAAGAAACATGAATTTGTCAGTTTAAATAGTTCAAAACAGCGTTTTTCTATGTTTTTGCAAGTTTAAAACAGCAATTTTATCGTCATTTCTCATAAATCGCCGTTTCACACGAAAGAAACATGAATTTGTCAGTTTGAATAGTTCAAAACAGCGTTTTTCTATGTTTTTGCAAGTTTAAAACAGCAGTTTTATCGTGATTTCACAAAAATCCACCGTTTCGAACGAAAGAAACCTGAATTTATCAGTTTGAATACTTAAAAACAGCGTTTTTCTATGTTTTTGCAAGTTTAAAACAGCAATTTTATCGTCATTTCTCATAAATCGCCGTTTCACACGAAAGAAACATGAATTTATCAGTTTGAATAGTTGAAAACAGCGTTTTTCTATGTTTTTGCAAGTTTAAAACAGCAATTTTATCGTCATTTCTCATAAATCGCCGTTTCACACGAAAGAAACATGAATTTGTCAGTTTGTATAGTTCAAAACAGCGTTTTTCTATGTTTTTGCATGTTTAAAACAGCAATTTTATCGTCATTTCTCATAAATCGCCGTTTCACACGAAAGAAACATGAATTTGTCAGTTTGAATAGTTCAAAACAGCGTTTTACTATGTTTTTGCAAGTTTAAGGGCCGGTCTTTCCACCTTCGAATAAAGTAACGAATAAACTTATTTCTCGAGTAACAAAAAAATGCGTCTTTCGACCTATGAATAAAGTTATTTGTAAGAATAAATATGGTTATTTGACGAATAAATTATTCGGTAGTTTTTGGGCGAATAACATGCAAATAGTTGTTGACAGCATCATTATTTTTGACACTAAGCGTAAACATATAATTAAAAATATGGACATCATTAATATATTTGACGACATTGATGATAATGAAATTCTTGAATTATTTGGAGATCGTACTTATGTTATCCGTGAACGCCGCGACCATACAATGTGGTCAGACGATGAATTCTTCAAAAGATTTCGTTTAAAGAGAAACACAGTTAATGAGATATTACAACAAATTGAACATCAAATACGATATAGAACAAACAGGTAAAAAACATTATAATAAAAATTTGATACAAAGTATCATCTTGTATATTAATTGCAGAAACCATGCTTTAACACCATTGCAACAACTACTATTAACTCTGCGTTATTACGCAACAGGAAGTTTCTACATAGTTCAGGGAGATTTTATAGGAGTTCATAAGGCTACAGTGGGAAAAGTGGTTACTAAAGTTTCACGGGCTATTGCAAATTTATGTAATCAGTATATTACTATGCCACATACTGAAATGGACAAACGAAGAGTTCAGCTTGATTTTTATAATATTTCCCGATTTCCAAGAGTCATTGGAGTTCTGGATGGAACTCTGATAAAAATTCAATCTCCTGCCGGACAAAATGCAGAACAATATCGCTGTCGAAAAGGATATTTTGCTATAAATGTGCAAGGAATGTGCGATGCAAACTACAAGTTTACTAATATTGTGGCACGATGGCCAGGATCAACCCACGATAGTACTATATTTAATAACTCTAATGTACGTTTCGAATTCGAAAGAGGTGATTACGGAGATGCATTAATATTGGGAGATGCTGGGTATCCAGTGAAAACTTATTTGATGACTCCATTAGGTAATCCTCATACTGAAGCTGAGCACCTTTACAATGAAGCACACATTCGAACACGTAACGTTATAGAAAGAACTTTTGGAATCTGGAAAAGAAGATTTCCTATCGTTGGATTAGGAATGCGATGTCATGTGCCACTAGCACAGCAGATAATTGTGGCTTGCGCAGTGCTTCATAACATTGCACGAGACGAAGCCGAAGAACCACCAGCTGAAGATGAAGTTCAAGTTCTTATAGAAGAACCTGATAATGTTCCATTTCAAGATGCATTGGGGAATATAAACGATAGAATTCGACGTCAAATGATTGACTACTTTGGTAATCTCTAAGGAATATTTTATATTTATGTTAAATAAATGTTATGATTATAATTATAAATATTTATAAAAATATAAACTTATTCTGTTTTAACAAAAATAACTATGTAAGTTTCACTCGAGGGGTAAGTCACTCTTACAATCGGTGTACAAATTGCTTACAATCACATAACAGTCATTTACAATCTATACAATCAGTTTACAGTCAACCGTACAATCTTACAATCACCATACAGTCTTAACAGTCATCATACAGTCGCTACAGTCACGCTTACAATCTCTGCAGTCACACTACAGTCTCGGCAGTCACACTTACAATCAGTACAATCACAACAATCATCGCAAGTCAGTCTCACTCGTTCGACAGTTTCCGTTTACCAGAAAATGATGAAATAGAAAGAGAAATTGCGAGAGCTATGGAAGATGCATTCAAATTATCAGAAAGCTTAGGCATGTATTTGACTAAAACAGATGATAGCTGGTTAAAAGTGACTATAAAAGAAGGATCATCTTCATCTATAATTAAGGAAACCACGGATACCTCGTTGCATCCACTTCTACCTCATTTTGATATTGAATCTGATGAAGCTTTAGGTAAATATTATGTCAATATGTTATGTTCAGACCCGGGATAAAACGCACGATTTCTAGCAAAATTTGTTTTAATTATTTAAAAAGTTATTATTTATCATTTTTTACGCAGAATCACAAAATAATGAAGAGAGAAGTGAAAACTCGGAAGAATATAATAATAAGCTATCAATGAATATTGCAGATTTGCAATTAATAGACTATGCTAAGAATGTTTCTGGGGGCATTATAAAGGAAAACGATCCTTTCGTAAAAATTGATTTGGTTGATGGAAAAACTAAAATAATTAAAAAATCCACACTATGTTGGTTCTTATCTTCTAAAGGATCAATATTAAGTACTGATCGCATCCACATATTTAAAAGAAGCAATACAAATATATCTGCTTCAACAAAAAATAATTCAAATAAGAAAAACCGGGAGAAAAACATTAAAAAACAGCAAGATTTAGAAAAAGATATTACTAGTTCAGAAGGTAGTGACTCCGATATTTCTGTGCGAAGTGAAACATTGACCGAAGATTTCGTGAGTACAGATACTGAGCAAGATGGTTTAAATTTTGAAATAGAAAAATATTTTGCTGTTTATTATTTTGAAGCATAGAATAAAATTTTAAAAAAATAATTTAGATGAGTATGTTTGGCCGAAAATTTATGATATTCGGACAGTTTCCAAAAAGTATGTATCTTATAGACCTATATGTTTAATTGGCAATGAGCCATTCAAATTAAAAAGAAGTGATTTATTAAATATAAAAAAACTTAAACAAAATTTAAATTAAGTCTTTATTTTATTTTATATATATATATAAAATAAAAATTAATACAGTTCTTACAGTCACATATAAAATTGTATAAAATCAAACAATCACTGAAAATCACTTACAGTCGTGTGATTGTACAGTCAGGTGTACAAAATATGCGTAGTGATTTACCCCTCGGTTTCACAAATTATCGGCTTGTAATAACTTCAAATGTTTATTTTTGTATTCTAAATTTAATATTTTCATTTTTAATACATGTTCTTCTGTCATATATTCAAGTTGTTTTAAATAAATATCATTTTCTCGATATTCTTTTTTCTCTAAATATTCTTGTTCTTTTTTTATTAATTTTAATTTTGCTTGTGTTAATAACTCTAATTTTTCATTTGCGTTATTAACATC
This sequence comes from Poecilus cupreus, assembly GCA_963942605.1. Classification (NCBI taxonomy): domain Eukaryota; kingdom Metazoa; phylum Arthropoda; class Insecta; order Coleoptera; family Carabidae; genus Poecilus; species Poecilus cupreus. The sequence goes on from CAWWDY010000250.1 coordinate 19,053, forward strand.
CTTCTTTCTTTTCAATGTTCTGAGCTTAGTACTAGGTGTATTTTTCAAAGTATCGCTCCAGTTTTGTGTCTAACAACAAAAAGATTAACAATGTACACACACACACACATATATATATATATATATATATATATATATATATATATATATATATATATGTATACCGGGTGGATATTGAAAAGCAAAACATATGCGTAACATGGCAAATAAGTTTTTCCGTTCGCATTGCTTCAATAATGAAGTTTGTATACTGATGCGGATGTAGAATTTTATGCTTAACAACATTTATTTGAAACAATTTTGTCTAAAATAATAAGGGAAACAATGCGAACGGAAACACTAATTTGCCTTGCTAGACGTCTGTTTCACTTTTCAATATACAGGTAATTTAAAAAATATGTTTACATTCAATGCGCATCCGATATCTGATACTACATCTGTTGTCAATATTTCATTCGTTTCTGGAACCTGATTAATATTGTATAAATTTACATCTGTCGTGCTATTTTCTAAATTAAGAACATACATTTCATCTGTATTATTTGCAATCTCTGGCATTTCTTTCAATATATTATGTTGTTCCCCTTGGTCACAACCTACAATAAATTTAAAAAAATTACGTGTCTACAAAATTATCAAAAATAGGTACTGTAGTACCATACATTTTGCATCATTAATCCCTGCGTCATAAACTATATTACTTATATCAGACCCCACTGGAATCAATCCTTCGACTTTGCAATCAACTTCAGCTAATAATGTATTTTCAAAATCAGTAAATATTATTTCTCTGTATGGACCACCGCCAGTAGTAAATTTTTCTTTTCTTTCTTCTGCTTTCTTTTTTCTAATATTTTTTTTGATACCTTCATACTTTAACTTTAATGTTTTTGGTGTTCAGCAGTTGAGTTTCTCGAGTTGAATTGTTTTGCTACTTCGTTCCAAGCTTTTTCTTTATCCTTCCAACTGGCTGCATCTGTTTTTTTATTTTCAATTATTTGTCGATATTTTATTGCAATTTCAACTAAGGTTCTATTTTCATCATTGCTGAAGTTCGTACTGCGGTGTCGTTGTTTATTTTTACTATTAGAACAAGTAGCAGTTTCCATCTGCAAAAAAATTAAGTACATAAAAAATTATTATTGTTGATAGAAAATGTATTATAAATATTAATTTTGTTATGTTATATAATGTTATAATTTGTATACTTACGTTATATTTTAATCACTACCGTAAATTTCACTCTCAAATTTTAAACTAACCTACACAGTACACAAGTAAACAAACAGAATGCCGGTTTTGGCCGGTTTGCTGCTAAATTTCCTGTCTCTTTCTTTTACGTTGTAATTTAAATAAACTCATCTTTATCTAGCACAATATACTGAAGTTTGTTTTGCGTTCCAGTGCTACCAATCCAATAACCCAAACCTTCGGTCACTTTATTCGACAGATAGCTATTCGCAAGAATAATGTTTATTGAAAGACGGATTCAAATTATTCGACAAATAAACTGTAGAATAAATCTATGTTGCAAATAGTTATTCGCCACTTTATTCGAAGGTGGAAAGACCGGCCCTAAAACAGCAATTTTATCGTTATTTCTCATAAATCGCCGTTTCACAAGAAAGAAACAAGAATTTGTCAGTTTGAATAGTTCAAAACAGCGTTTTTCTATGTTTTTGCAAGTTTAAAACAGCAGTTTTATCGTGATTTCACAAAAATCCACCGTTTCGAACGAAAGAAACCTGAATTTATCAGTTTGAATAGTTAAAAACAGCGTTTTTCTATGTTTTTGCAAGTTTAAAACAGCAATTTTATCGTCATTTCTCATAAATCGCCGTTTCACACGAAAGAAACATGAATTTGTCAGTTTGAATAGTTAAAAACAGCGTTTTACTATGTTTTTGCAAGTTTAAAACAGCAATTTTATCGTCATTTCTCATAAATCGCCGTTTCACACGAAAGAAACATGAATTTGTCAGTTTGAATAGTTCAAAACAGCGTTTTTCTATGTTTTTGCAAGTTTAAAACAGCAATTTTATCGTCATTTCTCATAAATCGCCGTTTCACACGAAAGAAACATGAATTTGTCAGTTTGAATAGTTCAAAACAGCGTTTTTCTATGTTTTTGCAAGTTTAAAACAGCAGTTTTATCGTGATTTCACAAAAATCCACCGTTTCGAACGAAAGAAACCTGAATTTATCAGTTTGAATACTTAAAAACAGCGTTTTTCTATGTTTTTGCAAGTTTAAAACAGCAATTTTAAAGTCATTTCTCATAAATCGCCGATTCACACGAAAGAAACATGAATTTATCAGTTTGAATAGTTAAAAACAGCGTTTTTTTATGTTTTTGCAAGTTTAAAACAGCAATTTTATCGTCATTTCTCATAAATCGCCGTTTCACACGAAAGAAACATGAATTTGTCAGTTTGAATAGTTCAAAACAGCGTTTTTCTATGTTTTTGCAAGTTTAAAACAGCAATTTTATCGTCATTTCTCATAAATCGCCGTTTCACACGAAAGAAATATGAATTTATCAGTTTGAATAGTTGAAAACAGCGTTTTTCTATGTTTTTGCAAGTTTAAAACAGCAATTTTATCGTCATTTCTCATAAATCGCCGTTTCACACGAAAGAAACATGAATTTGTCAGTTTGTATAGTTCAAAACAGCGTTTTTCTATGTTTTTGCATGTTTAAAACAGCAATTTTATCGTCATTTCTCATAAATCGCCGTTTCACATGAAAGAAATATGAATTTGTCAGTTTGAAAAGTTCAAAACAGCGTTTTACTATGTTTTTGCAAGTTTAAAACAGCAATTTTATCGTTATTTCTCATAAATCGCCGTTTCACAAGAAAGAAACATGAATTTGTCAGTTTGAATAGTTCAAAACAGCGTTTTTCTATGTTTTTGCAAGTTTAAAACAGCAGTTTTATCGTGATTTCACAAAAATCCACCGTTTCGAACGAAAGAAACCTGAATTTATCAGTTTGAATAGTTAAAAACAGCGTTTTTCTATGTTTTTGCAAGTTTAAAACAGCAATTTTATCGTCATTTCTCATAAATCGCCGTTTCACACGAAAGAAACATGAATTTCTCAGTTTGAATAGTTCAAAACAGCGTTTTACTATGTTTTTGCAAGTTTAAAACAGCAACTTTATCGTCATTTCTCATAAATCGCCGTTTCACACAAAAGAAACATGAATTTGTCAGTTTGAATAGTTCAAAACAGCGTTTTTCTATGTTTTTGCAAGTTTAAAACAGCAATTTTATCGTCATTTCTCATAAATCGCCGTTTCACACGAAAGAAACATGAATTTGTCAGTTTGAATACTTAAAAACAGCGTTTTTCTATGTTTTTGCAAGTTTAAAACAGCAATTTTAAAGTCATTTCTCATAAATCGCCGATTCACACGAAAGAAACATGAATTTATCAGTTTGAATAGTTAAAAACAGCGTTTTTCTATGTTTTTGCAAGTTTTAAACAGCAATTTTAAAGTCATTTCTCATAAATCGCCGTTTCACACGAAAGAAACATGAATTTGTCAGTTTGAATAGTTCAAAACAGCGTTTTTCTATGTTTTTGCAAGTTTAAAACAGCAATTTTATCGTCATTTCTCATAAATCGCCGTTTCACACGAAAGAAACATGAATTTGTCAGTTTGAATAGTTTAAAACAGCGTTTTACTATGTTTTTGCAAGTTTAAAACAGCAATTTTATCGTCATTTCTCATAAATCGCCGTTTCACACGAAAGAAACATGAATTTGTCAGTTTGAATAGTTCAAAACAGCGTTTTTCTATGTTTTTGCAAGTTTAAAACAGCAATTTTATCGTCATTTCTCATAAATCGCCGTTTCACACGAAAGAAACATGAATTTGTCAGTTTGAATAGTTCAAAACAGCGTTTTTCTATGTTTTTGCAAGTTTAAAACAGCAGTTTTATCGTGATTTCACAAAAATCCACCGTTTCGAACGAAAGAAACCTGAATTTATCAGTTTGAATAGTTAAAAACAGCGTTTTTCTATGTTTTTGCAAGTTTAAAACAGCAATTTTATCGTCATTTCTCATAAATCGCCGATTCACACGAAAGAAACATGAATTTATCAGTTTGAATAGTTAAAAACAGCGTTTTTTTATGTTTTTGCAAGTTTAAAACAGCAATTTTATCGTCATTTCTCATAAATCGCCGTTTCACACGAAAGAAACATGAATTTGTCAGTTTGAATAGTTCAAAACAGCGTTTTTCTATGTTTTTGCAAGTTTAAAACAGCAATTTTATCGTCATTTCTCATAAATCGCCGTTTTCACACGAAAGAAATATGAATTTATCAGTTTGAATAGTTGAAAACAGCGTTTTTCTATGTTTTTGCAAGTTTAAAACAGCAATTTTATCGTCATTTCTCATAAATCGCCGTTTCACACGAAAGAAACATGAATTTGTCAGTTTGTATAGTTCAAAACAGCGTTTTTCTATGTTTTTGCATGTTTAAAACAGCAATTTTATCGTCATTTCTCATAAATCGCCGTTTCACATGAAAGAAATATGAATTTGTCAGTTTGAATAGTTCAAAACAGCGTTTTACTATGTTTTTGCAAGTTTAAAACAGCAATTTTATCGTTATTTCTCATAAATCGCCGTTTCACAAGAAAGAACATGAATTTGTCAGTTTGAATAGTTCAAAACAGCGTTTTTCTATGTTTTTGCAAGTTTAAAACAGCAGTTTTATCGTGATTTCACAAAAATCCACCGTTTCGAACGAAAGAAACCTGAATTTATCAGTTTGAATAGTTAAAAACAGCGTTTTTT
>CAWWDY010000251.1:0-23899 GCA_963942605.1 Poecilus cupreus
CCTCAACCCCAAACCTCAACCCCAAACCTCAACCCCAAACCTTAACCCCAAACCCCAAAACTCGAACCCCCAACCCCAAACCTCAACCCCAAACCTCAACCCTAAACCTCAAACCTCGAACCCCAAACCTCAAACCTCGAACCCCAAACCTCAAACCTCGAACCCCAAACCCCATTCCTCAAACACCGAACCCCAAACCCCAAAACTCGAACCCCAAACCCCAAACCTCAAACCCCAAACCTCAACCCAAACCTCAAACCTCGAGCCCCAAACCACAAAACTGAATTTGTCAGTTTGGATAGTTCAAAACAGCGTTTTCTATGTTTTTGCAAGTTTAAAACAGCATTTTAAATACGTCAGTTTAGATTGTTGAAAACAGCGTTTTCTTGGTTTTGCTAGTTTAAAACAGCAGTTTCATCGTGATTTCACAAAAATCCACCGTTTCGAACTAAAGAAACATGAATTTATCAATTTGAATATTTGAAAACAGCGTTTTTCTTGTTTTTGCAAGTTTAAAACAGTAATTTTATCGTCATTTCTCATAAATCGCCGTTTCGCACGAAATAAACATGAATTTATCAGTTTAAACAGTTGAAAACAGCGTTTTTCTATGTTTTTGCAAGTTTAAAACAGCAATTTTATCGTCATTTCTCATAAATCGCCGTTTTGCACGAAAGAAATATGAATTTATCAGTTTGAATAGTTGAAAACAGCGTTTTTCTATGTATTTACAAGTTTAAAACACCAATTTTATCGACATTTCTCATAAATCGCCGCTTCGCACGAAAGAAACATGAATTTAAATAAATAATAGTAATAAACTCTCGGTTTTTTTGTTTCAAAAATAATTTTAATAATTAGTATTGATGTACATATCGGTTGTTAAACCATCTTCAGAATGACAACAAATAGTGTTCTTACTCTAAATATATAGTAATAACTGTACAGGTATACGAATAGAGGCTTAACAGATTCCCAGAAGCGGGGATTTATAAAGATCTATTTGTTCGTTCATTAAGTTCTTTCCATTAATACTTGCTGTTTGAATTTCCAACGCTTCTAGTAAATCCATTCTTAAACCTTTAGTCTCTCTATGAAGTATTTTAAAATTATCAGTATTACATTTATGGTTGTTTTGTATTAAATGCTTAGCTACGTTGGAAGAATCAATTTTATTGAGTCTCCAGCTGCTTAGATGTTCTTTGAATCTTATGCCGAAATTACGTGAGGTTTTTCCAATATAACTGCAATCACAGTCATTGCAATCAATTTGGTATATACCACTGTTTTTCATTTTATCTCGTTTTTTTATTTTATTGTTAACTAGAATTTATTTTATTGTCATTTCTCATAAATCGCCGTTTCGCACGAAAGAAACATGAATTTATCAGTTTGAATAGTTCAAAACCGCGTTTTTCTATGTTTTTGCAAGTTTAAAACAGCAATTTTATTGTCATTTCTCATAAATCGCCGTTTCGCACGAAAGAAACATGAATTTGTCAGTTAGAATATTTGAAAACAGCGTTTTTCTATGTTTTTGCAAGTTTAAAACTGCAATTTTATCGTCATTTCTCATAAATCGCCGTTTCGCACGAAAGAAACATGAAATTATTAGTTTGAATAGTTGAAAACAGCGTTTTTCTATGTTTTTGCAAGTTTAAAACAGCAATTTTATCGTCATTTCTCATAAATCGCCGTTTCGCACGGAAGAAACATGAATTTGTCAGTTTGAATAGTAAAAAACAGCGTTTTTCTATGTTTTTGCAAGTTTAAAACAGCAATTTTATCGTCATTTCTCATAAATCGCCGTTTCGCACGAAAGAAACATGAATTTATCAGTTTGAATAGTTGAAAACAGCGTTTTTCTATGTTTTTGCAAGTTTAAAAAACTATTTTATCGTCATTTCTCATAAATCGCCGTTTCGCACGGAAGAAACATGAATTTGTCAGTTTGAATAGTTCAAAACAGCGTTTTTCTATGTTTTTGCAAGTTTAAAACAGCAATTTTATCGTCATTTCTCATAAATCGCCGTTTCGCACGAAAGAAACAAGAATTTATCAGTTTGAATAGTTGAAAACAGCGTTTTCCTATGTTTTTGCAAGTTTAAAACAGCAATTTTATCGTCATTTCTCATAAATCGCCGTTTCGCACGAAAGAAACATGAATTTGTCAGTTTGAATAGTTCAAAACAGCGTTTTTCTATGTTTTTGCAAGTTTAAAACAGCAATTTGATCGTCATTTCTCATAAATCGGCGTTTCGCACGAAAGAAACCTGAATTTATCAGTTTGAATAGTTAAAAACAGCGTTTTTCAATGTTTTTGCAAGTTTAAAACAGCAATTTTATCGTCATTTCTCATAAATCGCCGTTTCGCACGAAAGAAACAAGAATTTATCAGTTTGAATAGTTGAAAACAGCGTTTTCCTATGTTTTTGCAAGTTTAAAACAGCAATTTTATCGTCATTTCTCATAAATCGCCGTTTCGCACGAAAGAAACATGAATTTGTCAGTTTGAATAGTTCAAAACAGCGTTTTTCTATGTTTTTGCAAGTTTAAAACAGCAATTTGATCGTCATTTCTCATAAATCGGCGTTTCGCACGAAAGAAACCTGAATTTATCAGTTTGAATAGTTAAAAACAGCGTTTTTCAATGTTTTTGCAAGTTTAAAACAGCAATTTTATCGTCATTACTCATAAATCGCCGCTTCGCACGAAAGAAACATGAATTTGTCAGTTTGAATAGTTCAAAACAGCGTTTTTCTATGTTTTTGCAAGTTTAAAACAGCAATTTTATCGTCATTTCTCATAAATCGCCGTTTCGCACGAAAGAAACAAGAATTTGTCAGTTTGAATAGTTCAAAACAGCGTTTTTATTTGTTTTTGCAAGTTTAAAACAACAATTGTATCGTCATTTCTCATAAATCGCCGTTTCGCACGAAAGAAACATGAATTTGTCAGTTGTAATAGTTCAAAACAGCGTTTTTCTATGTTTTTGCAAGTTTAAAACAGCAATTTTATCGTCATTTCTCTTAAATCGCCGTTTCTTACGAAAGAAACATGAATTTATCAGTTTGAATAGTTGAAAACAGCGTTTTAACGTGATTTCACAAAAATCCGCAGTTTCCAACAAAAGAAATTCGTCAGTTTGATTAGTTGAAAACAGCGTTTTTATGTTTTTACAAGTTTAAAACAGCAATTTAAATCTCATAATTCGCCGTTTCGCACGAAAGAAACATTTCACCCAATCCAAACACCACAAACACAAAACCTAAAACCTCGAACCCCAATCCCCAAACTCAAACCCCAACCCTCAACCCAAAACCTCAAACCTCGAACCCCAAACTTCAAACTTCGATCCCCAAATCCCTACCCTCAAACCCCAAACCTCAACCCCAAACCTCAACCCCACACCTCAACCCCAAACCTCAACCCCAAACCTCAACCCCAAACCTCAACCCCAACCTCAACCCCAAACCTCAACCCCAAACCTCAACCCCAAACCTTAACCCCAAACCCCAAAACTCGAACCCCCAACCCCAAACCTCAACCCCAAACCTCAACCCTAAACCTCAAACCTCGAACCCCAAACCTCAAACCTCGAACCCCAAACCTCAAACCTCGAACCCCAAACCCCATTCCTCAAACACCGAACCCCAACCCCAAACCTCAAACCGCGAACCCCAAACCTCAAACCCCAAACCTCAACCCCAAACCCCAAAACTCGAACCCCAAACCCCAAACCTCAAACCCCAAACCTCAACCCAAACCTCAAACCTCGAGCCCCAAACCACAAAACTGAATTTGTCAGTTTGGATAGTTCAAAACAGCGTTTTCTATGTTTTTGCAAGTTTAAAACAGCATTTTAAATACGTCAGTTTAGATTGTTGAAAACAGCGTTTTCTTGGTTTTGCTAGTTTAAAACAGCAGTTTCATCGTGATTTCACAAAAATCCTCCGTTTCGAACTAAAGAAACATGAATTTATCAATTTGAATATTTGAAAACAGCGTTTTTTCTTGTTTTTGCAAGTTTAAAACAGTAATTTTATCGTCATTTCTCATAAATCGCCGTTTCGCACGAAATAAACATAAATTTATCAGTTTGAACAGTTGAAAACAGCGTTTTTTCTATGTTTTTGCAAGTTTAAAACAGCAATTTTATCGTCATTTCTCATAAATCGCCGTTTCGCACGAAAGAAACATGAATTTATCAGTTTGAGTTGTTAAAAATAGCGTTTTTCTATGTTTTTGCAAGTTTAAAACAGCAATTTTATCGTCCTTTCTCATAAATCGCCGTTTCGCACGAAAGAAACCTGAATTTATCAGTTTGAATAGTTAAAAACAGCGTTTTTCAATGTTTTTGCAAGTTTAAAACAGCAATTTTATCGTCATTACTCATAAATCGCCGCTTCGCACGAAAGAAACATGAATTTGTCAGTTTGAATAGTTCAAAACAGCGTTTTTCTATGTTTTTGCAAGTTTAAAACAGCAATTTTATCGTCATTTCTCATAAATCGCCGTTTCGCACGAAAGAAACAAGAATTTGTCAGTTTGAATAGTTCAAAACAGCGTTTTTATTTGTTTTTGCAAGTTTAAAACAACAATTGTATCGTCATTTCTCATAAATCGCCGTTTTGCACGAAAGAAACATGAATTTGTCAGTTGTAATAGTTCAAAACAGCGTTTTTCTATGTTTTTGCAAGTTTAAAACAGCAATTTTATCGTCATTTCTCTTAAATCGCCGTTTCTTACGAAAGAAACATGAATTTATCAGTTTGAATAGTTGAAAACAGCGTTTTATCGTGATTTCACAAAAATCCGCAGTTTCCAACAAAAGAAATTCGTCAGTTTGATTAGTTGAAAACAGCGTTTTTATGTTTTTACAAGTTTAAAACAGCAATTTAAATCTCATAATTCGCCGTTTCGCACGAAAGAAACATTTCACCCAATCCAAACACCACAAACACCAAACCTAAAACCTCGAACCCCAATCCCCAAACTCAAACCCCAACCCTCAACCCAAAACCTCAAACCTCGAACCCCAAACTTCAAACTTCGAACCCCAAATCCCTACCCTCAAACCCCAAACCTCAACCCCAAACCTCAACCCCACACCTCAACCCCAAACCTCAACCCCAAACCTCAACCCCAAACCTCAACCCCAAACCTCAACCCCAAACCTCAACCCCAAACCTTAACCCCAAACCCCAAAACTCGAACCCCCAACCCCAAACCTCAACCCCAAACCTCAACCCTAAACCTTAAACCTCGAACCCCAAACCTCAAACCTCGAACCCCAAACCTCAAACCTCGAACCCCAAACCCCATTCCTCAAACACCGAACCCCAACCCCAAACCTCAAACCGCGAACCCCAAACCTCAAACCCCAAACCTCAACCCCAAACCCCAAAACTCGAACCCCAAACCCCAAACCTCAAACCCCAAACCTCAACCCAAACCTCAAACCTCGAGCCCCAAACCACAAAACTGAATTTGTCAGTTTGGATAGTTCAAAACAGCGTTTTCTATGTTTTTGCAAGTTTAAAACAGCATTTTAAATACGTCAGTTTAGATTGTTGAAAACAGCGTTTTCTTGGTTTTGCTAGTTTAAAACAGCAGTTTCATCGTGATTTCACAAAAATCCACCGTTTCGAACTAAAGAAACATGAATTTATCAATTTGAATATTTGAAAACAGCGTTTTTCTTGTTTTTGCAAGTTTAAAACAGTAATTTTATCGTCATTTCTCATAAATCGCCGATTCGCACGAAATAAACATGAATTTATCAGTTTGAAGAGTTGAAAACAGCGTTTTTCTATGTTTTTGCAAGTTTAAAACAGCAATTTTATCGTCATTTCTCATAAATCGCCGTTTCGCACGAAAGAAACATGAATTTATCAGTTTGAGTTGTTAAAAATAGCGTTTTTCTATGTTTTTGCAAGTTTAAAACAGCAATTTTATCGTCCTTTCTCATAAATCGCCGTTTCGCACGAAAGAAACATGAATTTATCAGTTTGAATAGTTGAAAACAGCGTTTTTCTATGTTTTTGCAAGTTTAAAACAGCAATTTTATTGTCATTTCTCATAAATCGCCGTTTTGCACGAAATAAATATGAATTTATCAGTTTGAATAGTTGAAAACAGCGTTTTTCTATGTTTTTGCAAGTTTAAAACAGCAATTTTATCGACATTTCTCATAAATCGCCGTTTCGCACGAAAGAAATATGAATTTATCAGTTTGAATAGTTGAAAACAGCGTTTTTCTATGTTTTTGCAAGTTTAAAACAGTAATTCTATCGTCATTTCTCATAAACCGCCGTTTCGCACGGAAGAAACATGAATTTGTCAGTTTGAATAGTTGAAAACAGCGTTTTTATATGTTTTTGCAAGTATAAAACAGATCGTTGCAAATATGTTCAACCATCATTTTAAGGAAGCACCCCTGAACATCTTAAATCGCATTCCGGTGGTCAACACATCAAATGGGCACAGAAATGGTAATCATTTTTCCTCTAATCTTTTCTTGAACCCTTTCACTGAAACAGAATTATTTGAAACAATTTTAAACAAACTAAAAAATAAAAATTCAAGTGGGCCTGATAATGTGCCAAATTTTATTATTCGTAAAGTTGCGCATCTTATTGCTGAGCCTCTAACTTATATTATTAGTTTATCTTTTCAAAACGGTACTTTCCCGGCAAGTTTAAAATCGAATAAAGTAATTCCTGTTTACAAAAAAGGTGAAAAAACAAGTCTGGATAATTACAGGCCTATAGCTTTAACCTCGGGGTTTTCAAAGATTTTTGAATATTGTTTTTTGAATAGACTTGATTGTTTTCTAAACCAAAACTGTATTATTAATAATAATCAGTTCGGATTTAGAACAAATAGTTCAACTATCGATGCTTTACACTGTTTTTATAATAATATTATTCAAAATCTAAATAATGGGGAACACCCAATTGGTATATTATGTGATTTAAGTAAAGCTTTTGACTGTGTTGATCATTCCCGCTTGTTAGATAAGCTGGAGTGCGTAGGTGTTCGTGGGGTTGCCTTAAATTGGATTGCTACCTTTTTATCAAACAGACACCAATTCGTGTCTCTTAACTACACTAATAAGCAGTCGACTAATTATTTTGTTCAGTCTAATTTAGCATTAATTGATGTAGGTCTTCCACAGGGTACTGTACTTGCTCCAGTTCTATTTACTATTTATATAAATGACTTATGTACAGTACTTTCTGATGATTGCATTTCTATTTTGTATGCCGATAATAGTACTATAATCATTTCGGACCCGGATAAAGATATTTTAATTAACAAATGCAGTCACACCGTTCAGTCCTTAACTTCATGGTGTAGTGAAAATAAGTTATTTTTAAATAGTTCTAAAACAAAAATTCTTCATTTTCACATGAATCCCAATAACAATAATAATATTAACATTCGTTTTGGAGATAGCTTTAAAGGTACCGACAAATCAGCTCGTTTATTGGGTATGCTAGTAACTGATACCCTAAACTGGAATCCTCACTGTGACGATCTTATTATCAAACTTAATTCGACCTGTTATCAAATACGACATTTAAAAGAATATTTAAATATTAATCAAATTTAATTTTTTACTTTGCTTGCGTTGAGTCTCGCATACGTTATGGTATTTCCTTTTGGGGCGCTTCTAATGCTGCTCACAAAGTTTTTATAGCTCAAAAGAGAATTTTAAGATGTATCGCAGGTATCAGTCAAAGAACATCCTGTAGACATATTTTTAAAAAATTTAATATTTTAAGTTTAACCTGCATCTATATTTGGGAAATAAGCAATTTTATTTTTAAGAATAAAACATCGTTTACCATGATTTCAGAGTTGCATCAACATAACACAAGAAAAAGAAATAATTTATACGTTCCTACTTCTAAGTTAAATGTTATAAAAAATTCTCCTAACCGGATTGGTTTACAAATTTTTAACAAACTGCCCGATGTCATTAAATCAGAGACTAACTCTAGAATATTCAAAAAAAGTCTAAAATTGTTCCTTCTGCATTACAACTTTTATGATTTAAATGAATTTTTTAATTTATAATTTATTTAACTTTTGTATCTGTTAATATATTTTATTTGTGACGTTTTCTATATACAATGTATTGTATCCTCAGAAAATAAATCATTATTAATATTATTATTATTAATTTTATCGTTATTCTTCATAAATCGCCGTTACGCACGTAAGAAACGTGAATTTATCAGTTTGAATAGTTGAAAACAGCGTTTTTCTATGTTTTTACATGTTTAAAACAGCAATTTTATCGTCATTTCTCATAAATCGCCGTTTCGCACGACAGAAACATGAATTTGTCAGTTTCAATAATTCAAAACAGCGTTTTTCTATGTTTTTGCAAGTTTAAAACAGCAATTTTATCGTCATTTCTCATAAATCGCCGTTTCACACGAAAAAAACCTGAATTTGTCAGTTTGAATAGTTCAAAAGAGCGCTTTTCTATGTTTCTGCAAGTTTAAAACTGCAATTTTATCGTCATTTCTCATAAATCGCCGTTTCGCACGAAAGAAACATGAATTTATCAGTTTGAATAGTTGAAAACAGCGTTTTTCTATGTTTTTGCAAGTTTAAAAAAGCAATTTTATCGTCATTTCTTATAAATCGCCGTTTCGCACGAAAGAAACATGAATTTGTCAGTTTGAATAGTTCAAAACAGCGTTTTTCTATGTTTTTGCAAGTTTAAAACAGCAATTTTATCGTCATTTCTCATAAATCGGCGTTTCGCACGAAAGAAACCTGAATTTATCAGTTTGAATACATAAAAACAGCGTTTTTCTGTGTTTTTGCAAGTTTAAAACATCAATTTTATAGTTATTTCTCATAAATCTCCGCTTCGCACGAAAGAAACATGAATTTGTCAGTTTGAATAGTTCAAAGCAGCGTTTTTCTATGTTTTTGCAAGTTTTTAACAGCAATTTTATCGTCATTTTTCATAAATCGCCGTTTCGCACGAAAGAAACATGAATTTGTCAGTTTGAATAGTTCAAAACAGCGTTTTTCTATGTTTTTGCAAGTTTAAAACAGCAATTTTATCGTGATTTCACAAAAATCCACCGTTTCGAACGTAAGAAACGTGAATTTATCAGTTTGAATAGTTGAAAACAGCGTTTTTCTATGTTTTTGCATGTTTAAAACAGCAATTTTATCGTAATTTCTCATAAATCGCCGTTTCGCACGACAGAAACATGAATTTGTCAGTTTGAATAATTCAAAACAGCGTTTTTCTATGTTTTTGCAAGTTTAAAACAGCAATTTTATCGTCATTTCTCATAAATCGCAGTTTCACACGAAAAAAACCTGAATTTGTCAGTTTGAATAGTTCAAAACAGCGCTTTTCTATGTTTCTGCAAGTTTAAAACTGCAATTTTATCGTCATTTCTCATAAATCGCCGTTTCGCACGAAAGAAACATGAATTTATCAGTTTGAATAGTTGAAAACAGCGTTTTTCTATGTTTTTGCAAGTTTAAAAAAGCAATTTTATCGTCATTTCTTATAAATCGCCGTTTCGCACGAAAGAAACATGAATTTGTCAGTTTGAATAGTTCAAAACAGCGTTTTTCTATGTTTTTGCAAGTTTAAAACAGCAATTTTATCGTCATTTCTCATAAATCGGCGTTTCGCACGAAAGAAACCTGAATTTATCAGTTTGAATACATAAAAACAGCGTTTTTCTGTGTTTTTGCAAGTTTAAAACATCAATTTTATAGTTATTTCTCATAAATCTCCGCTTCGCACGAAAAAAACATGAATTTGTAGGTTTGAATAGTTCAAAGCAGCGTTTTTCTATGTTTTTGCAAGTTTTTAACAGCAATTTTATCGTCATTTTTCATAAATCGCCGTTTCGCACGAAAGAAACATGAATTTGTCAGTTTGAATAGTTCAAAACAGCGTTTTTCTATGTTTTTGCAAGTTTAAAACAGCAATTTTATCGTGATTTCACAAAAATCCACCGTTTCGAACGTAAGAAACGTGAATTTATCAGTTTGAATAGTTGAAAACAGCGTTTTTCTATGTTTTTGCATGTTTAAAACAGCAATTTTATCGTAATTTCTCATAAATCGCCGTTTCGCACGACAGAAACATGAATTTGTCAGTTTGAATAATTCAAAACAGCGTTTTTCTATGTTTTTGCAAGTTTAAAACAGCAATTTTATCGTCATTTCTCATAAATCGCCGTTTCACACGAAAAAAACCTGAATTTGTCAGTTTGAATAGTTCAAAACAGCGCTTTTCTATGTTTCTGCAAGTTTAAAACTGCAATTTTACCGTCATTTCTCATAAATCGCCGTTTCGCACGAAAGAAACATGAATTTATTAGTTTGAATAGTTGAAAACAGCGTTTTTCTATGTTTTTGCAAGTTTAAAAAAGCAATATTATCGTCATTTCTTATAAATCGCCGTTTCGCACGAAAGAAACATGAATTTGTCAGTTTGAATAGTTCAAAACAGCGTTTTTCTATGTTTTTGCAAGTTTAAAACAGCAATTTTATCGTCATTTCTCATAAATCGGCGTTTCTCACGAAAGAAACCTGAATTTATCAGTTTGAATACATAAAAACAGCGTTTTTCTATGTTTTTGCAAGTTTAAAACATCAATTTTATAGTTATTTCTCATAAATCTCCGCTTCGCACGAAAGAAACATGAATTTGTCAGTTTGAATAGTTCAAAGCAGCGTTTTTCTATGTTTTTGCAAGTTTTAAACAGCAATTTTATCGTCATTTTTCATAAATCGCCGTTTCGCACGAAAGAAACATGAATTTGTCAGCTTGAATAATTCAAAACAGCGTTTTTCTATGTTTTTGCAAGTTTAAAACAGCAATTTTATCGTCAATTCTCATAAATCGCCGTTTCGCACGGAAGAACCATGAATTTGTCAGTTTGAATAGTAAAAAACAACGTTTTTCTATGTTTTTGCAAGTTTAAATCAGCAATTTTATCGTCCTTTCTCATAAATCGCCGTTTCGCACGAAAGAAACATGAATTTATCAGTTTGAATAGTTGAAAACAGCGTTTTTCTATGTTTTTGCAAGTTTAAAACAGCAATTTTATTGTCATTTCTCATAAATTGCCGTTTTGCACGAAAGAAATATGAATTTATCAGTTTGAATAGTTGAAAACAGCGTTTTTCTATGTATTTGCAAGTTTAAAACAGCAATTTTATCGACATTTCTCATAAATCGCCGCTTCGCACGAAAGAAACATGAATTTAAATAAATAATAGTAATAAACTCTCGGTTTTTTTGTTTCAAAAATAATTTTAATAATTAGTATTGATGTACATTTTGGTTGTTAAACCATCTTCAGAATGACAACAAATAGTGTTCTTACTCTAAATATATAGTAATAACTGTACAGGTATACGAATAGAGGCTTAACAGATTCCCAGAAGCGGGGATTTATAAAGATCTATTTGTTCGTTCATTAGGTTCTTTCCATTAATACTTGCTGTTTGAATTTCCAACGCTTCTAGTAAATCCATTCTTAAACCTTTAGTCTCTCTGTGAAGTATTTTAAAATTATCAGTATTACATTTATGGTTGTTTTGTATTAACTGTTTAGCTACGTTGGAAGAATCAATTTTATTGAGTCTCCAGCTGCTTAGATGTTCTTTGAATCTTATGCCGAAATTACGTGAGGTTTTTCCAATATAACTGCAATCACAGTCATTGGAATCAATTTGGTATATACCACTGTTTTTCATTTTATCTCGTTTTTTTATTTTATTGTTAACTAGAATTGATTTTATTGTCATTTCTCATAAATCGCCGTTTCGCACGAAAGAAACATGAATTTATCAGTTTGAATAGTTCAAAACCGCGTTTTTCTATGTTTTTGCAAGTTTAAAACAGCAATTTTATTGTCATTTCTCATAAATCGCCGTTTCGCACGAAAGAAACATGAATTTGTCAGTTTGAATAGTTCAAAACAGCGTTTTTCTATGTTTTTGCAAGTTTAAAACAGCAATTTTATCGTCATTTCTCATAAATCGCCGTTTCACACGAAAAAAACATGAATTTATCAGTTAGAATATTTGAAAACAGCGTTTTTCTATGTTTTTGCAAGTTTAAAACTGCAATTTTATTGTCATTTCTCATAAATCGCCGTTTCGCACGAA
The DNA here is from genome assembly GCA_963942605.1 of Poecilus cupreus. Classification (NCBI taxonomy): domain Eukaryota; kingdom Metazoa; phylum Arthropoda; class Insecta; order Coleoptera; family Carabidae; genus Poecilus; species Poecilus cupreus. The sequence continues at coordinate 12,178 of CAWWDY010000251.1, forward strand.
AGAAACATGAATTTATCAGTTTGAGTAGTTGAAAACAGCGTTTTTTTTATGTTTTTGCAAGTTTATAACAGCAATTTTATCGTCATTTCTCATAAATCGCCGTTTCACACGAAAGAAACATGAATTTGTCAGTTTGAATAGTTCAAAACAGCGTTTTTCTATGTTTTTGCAAGTTTAAAACAGCAATTTTATCGTGATTTCACAAAAATCCACCGTTTCGAACGTAAGAAACGTGAATTTATCAGTTTGAATAGTTGAAAACAGCGTTTTTCTATGTTTTTGCATGTTTAAAACAGCAATTTTATCGTAATTTCTCATAAATCGCCGTTTCGCACGACAGAAACATGAATTTGTCAGTTTGAATAATTCAAAACAGCGTTTTTCTATGTTTTTGCAAGTTTAAAACAGCAATTTTATCGTCATTTCTCATAAATCGCCGTTTCACACGAAAAAAACCTGAATTTGTCAGTTTGAATAGTTCAAAACAGCGCTTTTCTATGTTTCTGCAAGTTTAAAACTGCAATTTTACCGTCATTTCTCATAAATCGCCGTTTCGCACGAAAGAAACATGAATTTATCAGTTTGAATAGTTGAAAACAGCGTTTTTCTATGTTTTTGCAAGTTTAAAAAAGCAATATTATCGTCATTTCTTATAAATCGCCGTTTCGCACGAAAGAAACATGAATTTGTCAGTTTAAATAGTTCAAAACAGCGTTTTTCTATGTTTTTGCAAGTTTAAAACAGCAATTTTATCGTCATGTCTCATAAATCGGCGTTTCGCACGAAAGAAACCTGAATTTATCAGTTTGAATACATAAAAACAGCGTTTTTCTATGTTTTTGCATGTTTAAAACATCAATTTTATAGTTATTTCTCATAAATCTCCGCTTCGCACGAAAGAAACATGAATTTGTCAGTTTGAATAGTTCAAAGCAGCGTTTTTCTATGTTTTTGCAAGTTTTAAACAGCAATTTTATCGTCATTTTTCATAAATCGCCGTTTCGCACGAAAGAAACATGAATTTGTCAGTTTGAATAGTTCAAAACAGCGTTTTTCTATGTTTTTGCAAGTTTAAAACAGCAATTTTATCGTCAATTCTCATAAATCGCCGTTTCGCACGGAAGAACCATGAATTTGTCAGTTTGAATAGTAAAAAACAGCGTTTTTCTATGTTTTTGCAAGTTTAAATCAGCAATTTTATCGTCCTTTCTCATAAATCGCCGTTTCGCACGAAAGAAACATGAATTTATCAGTTTGAATAGTTGAAAACAACGTTTTTCTATGTTTTTGCAAGTTTAAAACAGCAATTTTATTGTCATTTCTCATAAATCGCCGTTTTGCACGAAAGAAATATGAATTTATCAGTTTGAATAGTTGAAAACAGCGTTTTTCTATGTATTTGCAAGTTTAAAACAGCAATTTTATCGACATTTCTCATAAATCGCCGCTTCGCACGAAAGAAACATGAATTTAAATAAATAATAGTAATAAACTCTCGGTTTTTTTGTTTCAAAAATAATTTTAATAATTAGTATTGATGTACATTTCGGTTGTTAAACCATCTTCAGAATGACAACAAATAGTGTTCTTACTCTAAATATATAGTAATAACTGTACAGGTATACGAATAGAGGCTTAACAGATTCCCAGAAGCGGGGATTTATAAAGATCTATTTGTTCGTTCATTAGGTTCTTTCCATTAATACTTGCTGTTTGAATTTCCAACGCTTCTAGTAAATCCATTCTTAAACCTTTAGTCTCTCTGTGAAGTATTTTAAAATTATCAGTATTACATTTATGGTTGTTTTGTATTAACTGTTTAGCTACGTTGGAAGAATCAATTTTATTGAGTCTCCAGCTGCTTAGATGTTCTTTGAATCTTATGCCGAAATTACGTGAGGTTTTTCCAATATAACTGCAATCACAGTCATTGCAATCAATTTGGTATATACCACTGTTTTTCATTTTATCTCGTTTTTTTATTTTATTGTTAACTAGAATTGATTTTATTGTCATTTCTCATAAATCGCCGTTTCGCACGAAAGAAACATGAATTTATCAGTTTGAATAGTTCAAAACCGCGTTTTTCTATGTTTTTGCAAGTTTAAAACAGCAATTTTATTGTCATTTCTCATAAATCGCCGTTTCGCACGAAAGAAACATGAATTTGTCAGTTTGAATAGTTCAAAACAGCGTTTTTCTATGTTTTTGCAAGTTTAAAACAGCAATTTTATCGTCATTTCTCATAAATCGCCGTTTCACACGAAAAAAACATGAATTTATCAGTTAGAATATTTGAAAACAGCGTTTTTCTATGTTTTTGCAAGTTTAAAACTGCAATTTTATTGTCATTTCTCATAAATCGCCGTTTCGCACGAAAGAAACATGAATTTATCAGTTTGAGTAGTTGAAAACAGCGTTTTTTTATGTTTTTGCAAGTTTATAACAGCAATTTTATCGTCATTTCTCATAAATCGCCGTTTCACACGAAAGAAACATGAATTTGTCAGTTTGAATAGTTCAAAACAGCGTTTTTCTATGTTTTTGCAAGTTTAAAACAGCAATTTTATCGTCATTTCTCATAAATCGTCGTTTCGCACGAAAGAAACATGAATTTGTCAGTTTGAATAGTTCAAAACAGCGTTTTTCTATGTTTTTGCAAGTTTAAAACAGCAATTTTATCGTCATTTCTCATAAATCGCCGTTTCCAACGAAATAAACATGAATTTTTCAGTTTGAATAGTTCAAAACAGCGTTTTTCTATGTTTTTGCAAATTTAAAACAGCAATTTTATCGTCATTTCTCATAAATCGCCGTTTCACACGAAAGAAACATGAATTTGTCAGTTTGAATAGTTCAAAACAGCGTTTTTTCATGTTTTTGCAAGTTTAAAACAGCAATTTTACCGTCATTTCTAATAAATCGCCGTTTCACACGAAAGAAACATGAATTTATCAGTTAGAATAGTTGAAAACAGCGTTTTTCTATGTTTTTGCAAGTTTAAAACAGCAATTTTATTGTCATTTCTCATAAATCGCTGTTTCGCACGAAAGAAACATGAATTTATCAGTTTGAAACGTTCAAAACCGCGTTTTTCTATGTTTTTGCAAGTTTAAAACAGCAATTTTATTATCATTTCTCATAAATCGCCGTTTCGCACGAAAGAAACATGAATTTGTCAGTTTGAATATTTCAAAACAGCGTTTTTCTATGTTTTTGCAAGTTTAAAACAGCAATTTTATCGTCATTTCTCATAAATCGCCGTTTCACACGAAAAAAACATGAATTTATCAGTTAGAATATTTGAAAACAGCGTTTTTCTATGTTTTTGCAAGTTTAAAACTGCAATTTTATTGTCATTTCACATAAATCGCCGTTTCGCACAAAAGAAACATGAATTTATCAGTTTGAGTAGTTGAAAACAGCGTTTTTTTATGTTTTTGCAGGTTTATAACAGCAATTTTATCGTCATTTCTCATAATTCGCCGTTTCACACGAAAGAAACATGAATTTGTCAGTTTGAATAGTTCAAAACAGCGTTTTTCTATGTTTTTGCAAGTTTAAAACAGCAATTTTATCGTCATTTCTCATAAATCGCCGTTTCGCACGAAAGAAACATGAATTTTTCAGTTTGAATAGTTCAAAACAGCGTTTTTCTATGTTTTTGCAAATTTAAAATAGCAATTTTATCGTCATTTCTCATAAATCGCCGTTTCACACGAAAGAAACATGAATTTGTCAGTTTGAATAGTTCAAAACAGCGTTTTTCCATGTTTTTGCAAGTTTAAAACAGCAATTTTATCGTCATTTCTCATAAATCGCCGTTTCGAACGAAAGAAACATGAATTTGTCAGTTTGAATGGTTGAAAACAGCGTTTTTCTATGTTTTTGCAAGTTTAAAACAGCAGTTTTATCGTGATTTCACAAAAATCCACCGTTTCGAACAAAAGAAACCTGAATTTATCAGTTTGAATAGTTCAAAACAGCGTTTTTCTATGTTTTTGCAAGTTTAAAACAGCAATTTTACCGTCATTTCTCATAAATTGCCGTTTCACACGAAAGAAACATGAATTTATCAGTTAGAATAGTTGAAAACAGCGTTTTTCTATGTTTTTGCAAGTTTAAAACAGCAATTTTATTGTCATTTCTCATAAATCGCTGTTTCGCACGAAAGAAACATGAATTTATCAGTTTGAAACGTTCAAAACCGCGTTTTTCTATGTTTTTGCAAGTTTAAAACAGCAATTTTATTGTCATTTCTCATAAATCGCCGTTTCGCACGAAAGAAACATTAATTTGTCAGTTTGAATAGTTCAAAACAGCGTTTTTCTATGTTTTTGCAAGTTTAAAACAGCAATTTTATCGTCATTTCTCATAAATCGCCGTTTCACACGAAAAAAACATGAATTTATCAGTTAGAATATTTGAAAACAGCGTTTTTCTATGTTTTTGCAAGTTTAAAACTGCAATTTTATTGTCATTTCACATAAATCGCCGTTTCGCACGAAAGAAACATGAATTTATCAGTTTGTGTAGTTGAAAACAGCGTTTTTTATGTTTTTGCAGGTTTATAACAGCAATTTTATCGTCATTTCTCATAAATCGCCGTTTCACACGAAAGAAACATGAATTTGTCAGTTTGAATAGTTCAAAACAGCGTTTTTCTATGTTTTTGCAAGTTTAAAACAGCAATTTTATCGTCATTTCTCATAAATCGCCGTTTCGCACGAAAGAAACATGAATTTGTCAGTTTGAATAGTTCAAAACAGCGTTTTTCTATGTTTTTGCAAGTTTAAAAAGCAATTTTATCGTCATTTCTCATAAATCGCCGTTTCGCACGAAAGAAACATGAATTTTTCAGTTTGAATAGTTCAAAACAGCGTTTTTCTATGTTTTTGCAAATTTAAAACAGCAATTTTATCGTCATTTCTCATAAATCGCCGTTTCACACGAAAGAAACATGAATTTGTCAGTTTGAATAGTTCAAAACAGCGTTTTTCCATGTTTTTGCAAGTTTAAAACAGCAATTTTATCGTCATTTCTCATAAATCGCCGTTTCGAACGAAAGAAACATGAATTTGTCAGTTTGAATGGTTGAAAACAGCGTTTTTCTATGTTTTTGCAAGTTTAAAACAGCAGTTTTATCGTGATTTCACAAAAATCCACCGTTTCGAACAAAAGAAACCTAAAATTTATCAGTTTGAATAGTAAAAAACAGCGTTTTTCTATGTTTTTGCAAGTTTAAAACAGCAATTTTATCGTCATTTCTCATAAATCGCCGTTTCACACGAAAGAAACATGAATTTGTCAGTTTGAATAGATCAAAACAGCGTTTTTCTATGTTTTTGCAAGTTTAAAACAGCAATTTTATCGTCATTTCTCATAAACCGCCGTTTCACACGAAAGAAACATGAATTTGTCAGTTTAAATAGTTCAAAACAGCGTTTTTCTATGTTTTTGCAAGTTTAAAACAGCAATTTTATCGTCATTTCTCATAAATCGCCGTTTCACACGAAAGAAACATGAATTTGTCAGATTCAATAGTTGAAAACAGCGTTTTTCTATGTTTTTGCAAGTTTAAAACAGCAATTTTATCGTTATTTCTCATAAATCGACGTTTCACACAAAAGAAACATGAATTTGTCAGTTTGAATAGTTCAAAACAGCGTTTTTCTATGTTTTTGCAAGTTTGAAACAGCAATTTTACCGTCATTTCTCATAAATCGCCGTTTCACACGAAATAAACATGAATTTATCAGTTAGAATAGTTGAAAACAGCGTTTTTCTATGTTTTTGCAAGTTTAAAACAGCAATTTTATTGTCATTTCTCATAAATCGCTGTTTCGCACGAAAGAAACATGAATTTATCAGTTTGAAACGTTCAAAACAGCGTTTTTCTATGTTTTTGCAAGTCTAAAACAGCAATTTTATCGTCATTTCTCATAAATCGCCGTTTCGCACGAAAGAAACTTGAATTTATCAGTTTGAATAGTTAAAAACAGCGTTTTTCTATGTTTTTACAAGTTTAAAACAGCAATTTTATCGTCATTTCTCATAAATCGCCGTTTCACACGAAAGAAACATGAATTTGTCAGTTTGATTAGTTCAAAACAGCGTTTTTCTATGTTTTTGCAAGTTTAAAACAGCAATTTTATCGTCATTTCTCATAAATCGCCGTTTCGCACGAAATAAACATGAATTTGTCAGTTTGAATAGTTAAAACAGCGTTTTTCTATGTTTTTGCAAGTTTAAAACAGCAATTTTATCGTCATTTCTCATAAATCGCCGTTTCGCACGAAAGAAACATAAATTTGTCAGTTTGAATAGTTCAAAACAGCGTTTTTCTAGGTTTTGCAAATTTAAAACAGCAATTTTATCGTCATTTCTCATAAATCGCCGTTTCACACGAAAGAAACATGAATTTGTCAGTTTGAATAGTTCAAAACAGCGTTTTTTCCATGTTTTTGCAAGTTTAAAACAACAATTTATCGTCATTTCTCATAAATCGCCGTTTCACACGAAAGAAACATGAATTTGTCAGTTTTAATAGTTCAAAACAGCGTTTTTCTATGTTTTTGCAAGTTTAAAACAGCAATTTTATCGTCATTTCTCATAAATCGCCGTTTCGCACGAAAGAAACCTGAATTTATCAGTTTGAATAGTTAAAAACTGCGTTTTCTATGTTTTTGCAAGTTTAAAACAGCAATTTTATCGTCATTTCTCATAAATCGATGTTTCACATGAAAGAAACATGAATTTGTCAGTTTGAATAGTTCAAAACAGCGTTTTTCTATGTTTTTTGCAAGTTTAAAACAGCAATTTTACCGTCATTTCTCATAAATCGCCGTTTCACACAAAGAAACATGAATTTATCAGTTAGAATAGTTAAAAACAGCGTTTTTCTATGTTTTTGCAAGTTTAAAACAGCAATTTTATTGTCATTTCTCATAAATCGCCGTTTCGCACGAAAGAAACATGAATTTATCAGTTTGAAACGTTCAAAACAGCGTTTTTTATATGTTTTTGCAAGTCTAAAACAGCAATTTTATCGTCATTTCTCATAAATCGCCGTTTCGCACGAAAGAAACCTGAATTTATCAGTTTGAATAGTTAAAAACAGCGTTTTTCTATGTTTTTACAAGTTTAAAACAGCAATTTTATCGTCATTTCTCATGAATCGCCGTTTCACAAGAAAGAAACATGAATTTGTCAGTTTGATTAGTTCAAAACAGCGTTTTTCTATGTTTTGCAAGTTTAAAACAGCAATTTTATCGTCATTTCTCATAAATCGCCGTTTCGCACGAAATAAACATGAATTTGTCAGTTTGAATAGTTCAAAACAGCGTTTTTCTATGTTTTTGCAAGTTTAAAACAGCAATTTTATCGTCATTTCTCATAAATCGCCGTTTCGCACGAAAGAAACCTGAATTTATCAGTTTGAATAGTTAAAAACTGCGTTTTCTATGTTTTTGCAAGTTTAGAACAGCAATTTTATCGTCATTTCTCATAAATCGACGTTTCACACGAAAGAAACATGAATTTGTCAGTTTGAATAGTTCAAAACAGCGTTTTTCTATGTTTTTGCAAGTTTAAAACAGCAATTTTACCGTCATTTCTCATAAATCGCCGTTTCACACAAAAGAAACATGAATTTATCAGTTAGAATAGTTAAAAACAGCGTTTTTCTATGTTTTTGCAAGTTTAAAACAGCAATTTTATTGTCATTTCTCATAAATCGCCGTTTCGCACGAAAGAAACATGAATTTATCAGTTTGAAACGTTCAAAACAGCGTTTTTATATGTTTTTTGCAAGTCTAAAACAGCAATTTTATCGTCATTTCTCATAAATCGCCGTTTCGCACGAAAGAAACCTGAATTTATCAGTTTGAATAGTTAAAAACAGCGTTTTTCTATGTTTTTACAAGTTTAAAACAGCAATTTTATCGTCATTTCTCATAAATCGCCGTTTCACACGAAAGAAACATGAATTTGTCAGTTTGATTAGTTCAAAACAGCGTTTTTCTATGTTTTTGCAAGTTTAAAACAGCAATTTTATCGTCATTTCTCATAAATCGCCGTTTCGCACGAAATAAACATGAATTTGTCAGTTTGAATAGTTCAAAACAGCGTTTTTCTATGTTTTTGCAAGTTTAAAACAGCAATTTTATCATCATTTCTCATAAATCGCCGTTTCGCACGAAAGAAACATGAATTTGTCAGTTTGAATAGTTCAAAACAGCGTTTTTCTATGTTTTTGCAAATTTAAAACAGCAATTTTATCGTCATTTCTCATAAATCGCCGTTTCACACGAAAGAAACATGAATTTGTCAGTTTGAATAGTTCAAAACAGCGTTTTTCCATGTTTTTGCAAGTTTAAAACAACAATTTTATCGTCATTTCTCATAAATCGCCGTTTCACACGAAAGAAACATGAGTTTGTCAGTTTGAATAGTTCAAAACAGCGTTTTTCTATGTTTTTGCAAGTTTAAAACAGCAATTTTATCGTTATTTCTCATAAATCGCCGTTTCTCACGAAAGAAACCTGAATTTGTCAGTTTGAATAGTTCAAAACAGCGTTTTTCTATGTTTTTGCAAGTTTAAAACAGCAATTTTATCGTCATTTCTCATAAATCGCCGTTTCGCACGAAAGAAACATGAATTTGTCAGTTTGAATAGTTCAAAACAGCGTTTTTCTATGGTTTTTGCAAGTTTAAAAAGCAATTTTATCGTCATTTCTCATAAATCGCCGTTTCGCACGAAAGAAACATGAATTTTTCAGTTTGAATAGTTCAAAACAGCGTTTTTCTATGTTTTTGCAAATTTAAAACAGCAATTTTATCGTCATTTCTCATAAATCGCCGTTTCACACGAAAGAAACATGAATTTGTCAGTTTGAATAGTTCAAAAAGCGTTTTTCATGTTTTTGCAAGTTTAAAACAGCAATTTTATCGTCATTTCTCATAAATCGCCGTTTCGAACGAAAGAACATGAATTTGTCAGTTTGAATGGTTGAAAACAGCACTTTTCTATGTTTTTGCAAGTTTAAAACAGCAGTTTTATCGTGATTTCACAAAAATCCACCGTTTCGAACAAAAGAAACCTGAATTTATCAGTTTGAATAGTGAAAAACAGCGTTTCACACGAAAGAAACATGAATTTGTCAGTTTGAATAGTTCAAAACAGCGTTTTTCTATGTTTTTGCAAGTTTAAAACAGCAATTTTATCGTCATTTCTCATAAACCGCCGTTTCACACGAAAGAAACATGAATTTGTCAGTTTAAATAGTTCAAAACAGCGTTTTTCTATGTTTTTGCAAGTTTAAAACAGCATTTTTATCGTCATTTCTCATAAATCGCCGTTTCACACGAAAGAACAAGAATTTGTCAGATTCAGTAGTTGAAAACAGCGTTTTTCTATGTTTTTGCAAGTTTAAAACAGCAATTTTATCGTTATTTCTCATAAATCGACGTTTCACACAAAAGAAACATGAATTTGTCAGTTTGAATAGTTCAAAACAGCGTTTTTCTATGTTTTTGCAAGTTTAAAACAGCAATTTTACCGTCATTTCTCATAAATCGCCGTTTCACACGAAAGAAACATGAATTTATCAGTTAGAATAGTTGAAAACAGCTTTTTTCTATGTTTTTGCAAGTTTAAAACAGCAATTTTATTGTCATTTCTCATAAATCGCTGTTTCGCACGAAAGAAACATGAATTTGTCAGTTTGATTAGTTCAAAACAGCGTTTTTCTATGTTTTTGCAAGTTTAAAACAGCAATTTTATCGTCATTTCTCATAAATCGCCGTTTCGCACGAAATAAACATGAATTTGTCAGTTTGAATAGTTAAAACAGCGTTTTTCTATGTTTTTGCAAGTTTAAAACAGCAATTTTATCGTCATTTCTCATAAATCGCCGTTTCGCACGAAAGAAACATGAATTTGTCAGTTTGAATAGATTAAAACAGCGTTTTTCTAGGTTTTTGCAAATTTAAAACAGCAATTTTATCGTCATTTCTCATAAATCGCCGTTTCACACGAAAGAAACATGAATTTGTCAGTTTGAATAGTTCAAAACAGCGTTTTTCCATGTTTTTGCAAGTTTAAAACAACAATTTTATCGTCATTTTTCATAAATCTCCGTTTCACACGAAAGAAACATGAATTTGTCAGTTTTAATAGTTCAAAACAGCGTTTTTCTATGTTTTTGCAAGTTTAAAACAGCAATTTTATCGCCATTTCTCGTAAATCGCCCTTTCGCACGAAAGAAACCTGAATTTTAAGTTTGAATAGTTAAAAACTGCGTTTTCTATGTTTTTGCAAGTTTAAAACAGCAATTTTATCGTCATTTCTCATAAATCGACGTTTCACACGTAAGAAACATGAATTTGTCAGTTTGAATAGTTCAAAACAGCGTTTTTCTATGTTTTTGCAAGTTTAAAACAGCAATTTTACCGTCATTTCTCATAAATCGCCGTTTCACACAAAAGAAACATGAATTTATCAGTTAGAATAGTTAAAAACAGCGTTTTTCTATGTTTTTGCAAGTTTAAAACAGCAATTTTATTGTCATTTCTCATAAATCGCCGTTTCGCACGAAAGAAACATGAATTTATCAGTTCGAAACGTTCAAAACAGCGTTTTTCTATGTTTTTGTAAGTCTAAAACAGCAATTTTATCGTCATTTCTCATAAATCGCCGTTTCGCACGAAAGAAAGCTGAATTTATCAGTTTGAATAGTTAAAAACAGCGTTTTTCTATGTTTTTACAAGTTTAAAACAGCAATTTTATCGTCATTTCTCATAAATCGCCGTTTCACACGAAAGAAACATGAGTTTGTCAGTTTGATTAGTTCAAAACTGCGTTTTTCTATGTTTTTGCAAGTCTAAAACAGCAATTTTATCGTCATTTCTCATAAATCGCCGTTTCGCACGAAAGAAACCTGAATTTATCAGTTTGAATAGTTAAAAACAGCGTTTTTCTATGTTTTTACAAGTTTAAAACAGCAATTTTATCGTCATTTCTCATGAATCGCCGTTTCACACGAAAGAAACATGAATTTGTCAGTTTGATTAGTTCAAAACAGCGTTTTCTATGTTTTTGCAAGTTTAAAACAGCAATTTTATCGTCATTTCTCATAAATCGCCGTTTCGCACGAAATAAACATGAATTTGTCAGTTTGAATAGTTCAAAACAGCGTTTTTCTATGTTTTTGCAAGTTTAAAACAGCAATTTTATCGTCATTTCTCATAAATCGCCGTTTCGCACGAAAGAAACCTGAACTTTATCAGTTGGAATAGTTAAAAACTGCGTTTTCTATGTTTTTGCAAGTTTAAAACAGCAATTTTATCGTCATTTCTCATAAATCGACGTTTCACACGAAAAGAAACATGAATTTGTCAGTTTGAATAGTTCAAAACAGCGTTTTTCTATGTTTTTGCAAGTTTAAAACAGCAATTTTACCGTCATTTCTCATAAATCGCCGTTTCACACAAAAGAAACATGAATTTATCAGTTAGAATAGTTAAAAACAGCGTTTTTCTATGTTTTTGCAAGTTTAAAACAGCAATTTTATTGTCATTTCTCATAAATCGCCGTTTCGCACGAAAGAAACATGAATTTATCAGTTGGAATAGTTAAAAACTGCGTTTTCTATGTTTTTGCAAGTTTAAAACAGCAATTTTATCGTCATTTCTCATAAATCGACGTTTCACACGAAAGAAA
>CAWWDY010000252.1:0-40751 GCA_963942605.1 Poecilus cupreus
CAATTTTATCGTGATTTCACAAAAATCCACCGTTTCCAACGTAAGAAACATGAATTTATCAGTTTGAATAGTTCAAAACAGCGTTTTTCTATGTTTTTGCAAGTTTAAAACAGCAATTTTATCGTCATTTATCATAAATCGCCGTTTCGCACGAAAGAAACATGAATTTTTCAGTTTGAGTAGTTGAAAACAGCGTTTTTCTATGTTTTTGCAAGTTTAAAACAGCAATTTTATCGTCATTTCTCATAAATCGCCGTTTCGCACGAAAGAAATATGAATTTATCAGTTTTAATAGTTAAAAACAGCGTTTTTCTATGTTTTTGCAAGTTTAAAACAGCAATTTTATCGTCATTTCTCATAAATCGCCGTTTCACACGAAAGAAACATGAATTTGTCAGTTTGAATAGTTCAAAACAGCGTTTTTCTATGTTTTTGCAAGTTTAAAACAGCAGTTTTATAGTAATTTCTCATAAATCGCCGTTTCGCATGGAAGAAACATGAATTTGTCAGTTTGAGTAGTTCAAAACAGCGTTTTTCTATGTTTTTGCAAGTTTAAAACAGCAATTTTATCGTCATTTCTCATAAATCGCCGTTTCACACGAAAGAAACATGAATTTGTCAGTTTGAATAGTTCAAAACAGCGTTTTTCTATGTTTTTGCAAGTTTAAAACAGCAATTTTATCGTAATTTCTCATAAATCGCCGTTTCGCACGGAAGAAACATGATTTTGTCAGTTTGAATAGTTGAAAACAGCGTTTTTCAATGATTTTGCAAGTTTGAAACAGCAATTTTATCGTCATTTCTCATAAATCGCCGTTTCGCACGAAAGAAACATGAATTTGTCAGTTTGAATAGTTCAAAACAGCGTTTTTCTATGTTTTTGCAAGTTTAAAACAGCAATTTTATCGTCATTTCTCATAAATCGCCGTTTCACACGAAAGAAACATGAATTTGTCAGTTTGAATAGGCAAAACAGCGTTTAACCTATGTTTTTGCAAGTTTAAAACAGCAATTTTATCGTCATTTCTCATAAATCGCCGTTTCGCACGAAATAAACATGAATTTGTAAGTTTGAATAGTTCAAAACAGCGTTTTTCTATGTTTTTGCAAGTTTAAAACAGCAATTTTATCGTCATTTCTCATAAATCGCCGTTTCACACGAAAGAAACATGAATTTGTCCGTTTGAATAGTTCAAAACAGCGTTTTTCTATGTTTTTGCAAGTTTAAAACAGCAATTTTATCGTGATTTCACACAAATCCACCGTTTCCAACGTAAGAAACATGAATTTATCAGTTTGAATAGTTCAAAACAGCGTTTTTCTATGTTTTTGCAAGTTTAAAACAGCAATTTTATCGTGATTTCACAAAAATCCACCGTTTCGAACGTAAGAAACATGAATTTATCAGTTTGAATAGTTGAAAACAGCGTTTTTCTATGTTTTTGCAAATTTAAAACAGCAATTTTATCGTCATTTCTCATAAATCGCCGTTTCGCACGAAAGAAACATGAATTTGTCAGTTTGAATAGTTCAAAACAGCGTTTTTCATTTTTTTGCAAGTTTAAAACAGCAATTTTATCGTCATTTCTCATAAATCGCCGTTTCACACGAAAGAAACATGAATTTGTCAGTTTGAATAGTTCAAAACAGCGTTTTTCTATGTTTTTGCAAGTTTAAAAATTTTATCGTAATTTCTCATAAATCGCCGTTTCGCACGGAAGAAACATGAATTTGTCAGTTTGAATAGTTGAAAACAGCGTTTTTCAATGTTTTTGCAAGTTTAAAACAGCAATTTTATCGTGATTTCACAAAAATTCACCGTTTCCAACGTAAGAAACATGAATTTATCAGTTTGAATAGTTGAAAACAGCGTTTTTCAATGTTTTTGCAAGTTTAAAACAGCAATTTGATCGTGATTTCTCAAAAATCCACCGTTTCCAACGTAAGAAACATGAATTTATCAGTTTGAATAGTTCAAAATAGAGTTTTTCTATGTTTTTGCAAGTTTAAAACAGCAATTTTATCGTGATTTCACAAAAATCCACCGTTTCGAACGTAAGAAACATGAATTTATCAGTTTGAATAGTAGAAAACAGCGTTTTTCTATGTTTTTGCAAGTTTAAAACAGCAATTTAATCGTCATTTCTCATAAATCGCCGATTCACACGAAAGAAACATGAATTTGTCAGTTTGAATAGTTCAAAACAGCGTTTTTCTATGTTTTTGCAAGTTTAAAACAGCAATTTTAACGTCATTTCTCATAAATCGCCATTTCACACGAAAGAAACAAGAATTTGTCAGTTTGAATAGTTCAAAACAGCGTTTTTCTATGTTTTTGCAAGTTTAAAACAGCAATTTTATCGTCATTTATCATAAATCGCCGTTTCGCACGAAAGAAACATGAATTTTTCAGTTTGAGTAGTTCAAAACAGCGTTTTTCTATGTTTTTGCAAGTTTAAAACAGCAATTTTATCGTCATTTCTCATAAATCGCCGTTTCACACAAATGAAACATGAATTTGTCAGTTTGAATAGATCAAAACAGCGTTTTTCTATGTTTTTGCAAGTTTAAAACAGCAATTTTATTATAATTTCTTATAAATCGCCGTTTCGCACGGAAGAAACATGAATTTGTCAGTTTGAATAGTTGAAAACAACGTTTTTCAATGTTTTTGCAAGTTTAAAACAGCAATTTTATCGTGATTTCACAAAAATCCACCGTTTGGAACGTAAGAAACATGAATTTATCAGTTTGAATAGTTGAAAACAGCGTTTTTCTATGTTTTTGCAAGTTTAAAACAGCAATTTTATCGTCATTTCTCATAAATCGCCGTTTCGCACGAAAGAAACATGAATTTGTCAGTTTGAATAGTTCAAAACAGCGTTTTTCTATGTTTTTGCAAGTTTAAAACAGCAATTTTATCGTCATTTCTCATAAATCGCCGTTTCACACGTAAGAAACATGAATTTGTCAGTTTGAATAGTTCAAAACAGCGTTTTTCTATGTTTTTGCAAGTTTAAAACAGCATTTTTTCGTCATTTCTCATAAATCGCCGTTTCACACGAAAGAAACATGAATTTGTCAGTTTAAATAGTTCAAAACAGCGTTTTTCTATGTTTTTGCAAGTTTATAACAGCAATTTTATAGTAATTTCTCATAAATCGCCGTTTCGCACGGAAGAAACATGAATTTGTCAGTTTGAGTAGTTCAAAACAGCGTTTTTCTATGTTTTTGCAAGTTTAAAACAGCAATTTTATCGTCATTTCTCATAAATCGCCGTTTCACACGAAAGAAACATGAATTTGTCAGTTTGAATAGTTCAAAACAGCGTTTTTCTATGTTTTTGCAAGTTTAAAACAGCAATTTTATCGTGATTTAACCAAAATCCACCGTTTTCAACGTAAGAAACATGAATTTATCAGTTTGAATAGTTCAAAACAGCGTTTTTCTATGTTTTTGCAAATTTAAAACAGCAATTTAATCGTCATTTCTCATAAATCGCCGATTCGCACGAAAGAAACATGAATTTGTCAGTTTGAATAGTTCAAAACAGCGTTTTTCTATGTTTTTGCAAGTTTAAAACAGCAATTTTAACGTCATTTCTCATAAATCGCCATTTCACACGAAAGAAACATGAATTTGTCAGTTTGAATAGTTCAAAACAGCGTTTTTCTATGTTTCTGCAAGTTTAAAACAGCAATTTTATCGTCATTTATCATAAATCGCCGTTTCGCACGAAAGAAACATGAATTTTTCAGTTTGAGTAGTTCAAAACAGCGTTTTTCTATGTTTTTGCAAGTTTAAAACAGCAATTTTATCGTCATTTCTCATAAATCGCCGTTTCACACGAAAGAAACATGAATTTGTCAGTTTGAATAGTTCAAAACAGCGTTTTTCTATGTTTTTGCAAGTTTAAAACAGCAATTTTATCGTCATTTCTCATAAATCGCCGTTTCACACGAAAGAAACATGAATTTATCAGTTTGAATAGTTCAAAACAGCGTTTTTCTATGTTTTTGCAAGTTTAAAACAGCAATTTAATCGTCATTTCTCATAAATCGCCGATTCGCACGAAAGAAACATGAATTTGTCAGTTTGAATAGTTCAAAACAGCGTTTTTCTATGTTTTTGCAAGTTTAAAACAGCAATTTTAACGTCATTTCTCATAAATCGCCATTTCACACAAAAGAAACATGAATTTGTCAGTTTGAATAGTTCAAAACAGCGTTTTTCTATGTTTCTGCAAGTTTAAAACAGCAATTTTATCGTCATTTATCATAAATCGCCGTTTCGCACGAAAGAAACATGAGTTTTTCAGTTTGAGTAGTTCAAAACAGCGTTTTTCTATGTTTTTGCAAGTTTAAAACAGCAATTTTATTATAATTTCTCATAAATCGCCGTTTCGCACGGAAGAAACATGAATTTGTCAGTTTGAATAGTTGAAAACAGCGTTTTTCTATGTTTTTGCAAGTTTAAAACAGCAATTTTATCGTGATTTAACCAAAATCAACCGTTTTCAACGTAAGAAACATGAATTTATCAGTTTGAATAGTTGAAAACAGCGTTTTTCTATGTTTTTGCAAGTTTAAAACAGCAATTTTATCGTCATTTCTCATAAATCGCCGTTTCACACGAAAGAAACATGAATTTGTCAGTTTGAATAGGCAAAACAGCGTTTAACCTATGTTTTTGCAAGTTTAAAACAGCAATTTTATCGTCATTTCTCATAAATCGCCGTTTCGCACGAAAAAAATATGAATTTGTCAGTATGAAAAGTTCAAAACAGCGTTTTTCTATGTTTTTGCAAGTTTAAAACAGCAATTTTATCGTCATTTCTCATAAATCGCCGTTTCACACGAAAGAAACATGAATTTGTCCGTTTGAATAGTTCAAAACAGCGTTTTTCTATGTTTTTGCAAGTATAAAACAGCAATTTTATCGTGATTTCACACAAATCCACCGTTTCCAACGTAAGAAACATGAATTTATCAGTTTGAATAGTTCAAAACAGCGTTTTTCTATGTTTTTCCAAGTTTAAAACAGCAATTTTATCGTGATTTCACAAAAATCCACCGTTTCGAACGTAAGAAACATGAATTTATTAGTTTGAATAGTTGAAAACAGCGTTTTTCTATGTTTTTGCAAGTTTAAAACAGCAATTTTATCGTCATTTCTCATAAATCGCCGTTTCGCACGAAAGAAACATGAATTTGTCAGTTTGAATAGTTCAAAACAGCGTTTTTCATTTTTTTGCAAGTTTAAAACAGCAATTTTATCGTCATTTCTCATAAATCGCCGTTTCATACGAAAGAAACATGAATTTGTCAGTTTGAATAGTTCAAAACAGCGTTTTTCTATGTTTTTGCAAGTTTAAAACAGCAATTTTATCGTAATTTCTCATAAATCGCCGTTTCGCACGGAAGAAACATGAATTTGTCAGTTTGAATAGTTGAAAACAGCGTTTTTCAATGATT
This sequence comes from Poecilus cupreus, assembly GCA_963942605.1. Classification (NCBI taxonomy): domain Eukaryota; kingdom Metazoa; phylum Arthropoda; class Insecta; order Coleoptera; family Carabidae; genus Poecilus; species Poecilus cupreus. Next base: position 5,475 of record CAWWDY010000252.1, read on the forward strand.
TTGCAAGTTTAAAACAGCAATTTTATCGTGATTTCACAAAAATCCACCGTTTCCAACGTAAGAAACATGAATTTATCAGTTTGAATAGTTGAAAACAGCGTTTTTCAATGTTTTTGCAAGTTTAAAACAGCAATTTTATCGTGATTTCTCAAAAATCCACCGTTTCCAACGTAAGAAACATGAATTTATCAGTTTGAATAGTTCAAAACAGAGTTTTTCTATGTTTTTGCAAGTTTAAAACAGCAATTTTATCGTGATTTCACAAAAATCCACCGTTTCGAACGTAAGAAACATGAATTTATCAGTTTGAATAGTTGAAAACAGCGTTTTTCTATGTTTTTGCAAGTTTAAAACAGCAATTTAATCGTCATTTCTCATAAATCGCCGATTCGCATGAAAGAAACATGAATTTGTCAGTTTGAATAGTTCAAAACAGCGTTTTTCTATGTTTTTGCAAGTTTAAAACAGCAATTTTAACGTCATTTCTCATAAATCGCCATTTCACACGAAAGAAACATGAATTTGTCAGTTTGAATAGTTCAAAACAGCGTATCTATGTTTTTGCAAGTTTAAAACAGCAATTTTATCGTCATTTATCATAAATCGCCGTTTCGCACGAAAGAAACATGAATTTTTCAGTTTGAGTAGTTCAAAACAGCGTTTTTCTATGTTTTTGCAAGTTTAAAACAGCAACTTTATCGTCATTTCTCATAAATCGCCGTTTCACACAAAAGAAACATGAATTTGTCAGTTTGAATAGATCAAAACAGCGTTTTTCTATGTTTTTGCAAGTTTAAAACAGCAATTTTATTATAATTTCTCATAAATCGCCGTTTCACACGGAAGAAACATGAATTTGTCAGTTTGAATAGTTGAAAACAACGTTTTTCAATGTTTTTGCAAGTTTAAAACAGCAATTTTTATCGTGATTTAACAAAAATCCACCGTTTGGAACGTAAGAAACATGAATTTATCAGTTTGAATAGTTGCAAACAGCGATTTTCTATGTTTTTGCAAGTTTAAAACAGCAATTTTATCGTCATTTCTCATAAATCGCCGTTTCGCACGAAAGAAACATGAATTTGTCAGTTTGAATAGTTCAAAACAGCGTTTTTCTATGTTTTTGCAAGTTTAAAACAGCAATTTTATCGTCATTTCTCATAAATCGCCGTTTCACACGTAAAAAACATGAATTTGTCAGTTTGAATAGTTCAAAACAGCGTTTTTCTATGTTTTTGCAAGTTTAAAACAGCATTTTTTCGTCATTTCTCATAAATCGCCGTTCACACGAAAGAAACATGAATTTGTCAGTTTAAATAGTTCAAAACAGCGTTTTTCTATGTTTTTGCAAGTTTATAACAGCAATTTTATAGTAATTTCTCATAAATCGCCGTTTCGCACGGAAGAAACATGAATTTGTCAGTTTGAGTAGTTCAAAACAGCGTTTTTCTATGTTTTTGCAAGTTTAAAACAGCAATTTTATCGTCAATTCTCATAAATCGCCGTTTCACACGAAAGAAACATGAATTTGTCAGTTTGAATAGTTCAAAACAGCGTTTTTCTATGTTTTTGCAAGTTTAAAACAGCAATTTTATCGTGATTTAACCAAAATCCACCGTTTTCAACGTAAGAAACATGAATTTATCAGTTTGAATAGTTCAAAACAGCGTTTTTCTATGTTTTTGCAAGTTTAAAACAGCAATTTAATCGTCATTTCTCATAAATCGCCGATTCGCACGAAAGAAACATGAATTTGTCAGTTTGAATAGTTCAAAACAGCGTTTTTCTATGTTTTTGCAAGTTTAAAACAGCAATTTTAACGTCATTTCTCATAAATCGCCATTTCACACGAAAGAAACATGAATTTGTCAGTTTGAATAGTTCAAAACAGCGTTTTTCTATGTTTCTGCAAGTTTAAAACAGCAATTTTATCGTCATTTATCATAAATCGCCGTTTCGCACGAAGAAACATGAATTTTTCAGTTTGAGTAGTTCAAAACAGCGTTTTTTCTATGTTTTTGCAAGTTTAAAACAGCAATTTTATCGTCATTTCTCATAAATCGCCGTTTCACACGAAAGAAACATGAATTTGTCAGTTTGAATAGTTCAAAACAGCGTTTTTCTATGTTTTTGCAAGTTTAAAACAGCAATTTTATCGTGATTTAACCAAAATCCACCGTTTTCAACGTAAGAAACATGAATTTATCAGTTTGAATAGTTCAAAACAGCGTTTTTCTATGTTTTTGCAAGTTTAAAACAGCAATTTAATCGTCATTTCTCATAAATCGCCGATTCGCACGAAAGAAACATGAATTTGTCAGTTTGAATAGTTCAAAACAGCGTTTTTCTATGTTTTTGCAAGTTTAAAACAGCAATTTTAACGTCATTTCTCATAAATCGCCATTTCACACGAAAGAAACATGAATTTGTCAGTTTGAATAGTTCAAAACAGCGTTTTTCTATGTTTCTGCAAGTTTAAAACAGCAATTTCATCGTCATTTATCATAAATCGCCGTTTCGCACGAAAGAAACATGAATTTTTCAGTTTGAGTAGTTCAAAACATCGTTTTTCTATGTTTTTGCAAGTTTAAAACAGCAATTTTATTATAATTTCTCATAAATCGCCGTTTCGCACGGAAGAAACATGAATTTGTCAGTTTGAATAGTTGAAAACAGCGTTTTTCAATGTTTTTGCAAGTTTAAAACAGCAATTTTATTGTGATTTCACAAAAATCCACCGTTTGGAACGTAAGAAACATGAATTTATCAGTTTGAATAGTTGAAAACAGCGTTTTTCTATGTTTTTGCAAGTTTAAAACAGCAATTTTATAGTAATTTCTCATAAAACGCCGTTTCGCACGGAAGAAACATGAATTTGTCAGTTTGAGTAGTTAAAAACATCGTTTTTCTATGTATTTGCAAGTTGAAAACAGCAATTTTATCGTCATTTCGGGATTTCACAAAAATCCACCGTTTCCAACGTAAGAAACATGAATTTGTCAGTTTGAATAGTTCAAAACAGCGTTTTTCTATGTTTTTGCAAGTTTAAAACAGCAATTTTTTGTCATTGCTCATAAATCGCCGTTTTGCACGAAAGAAACATGAATTTGTCAGTTTGAATAATTCAAAACAGCGTTTTTCTATGTATTTGCAAGTTGAAAACAGCAATTTTATCGTCATTTCTCATAAATCGCCGTTTCGCACGGAAGAAACATGAATTTGTCAGTTTGAGTAGTTCAAAACAGCGTTTTTCTATGTTTTTGCAAGTTTAAAACAGCAATTTTATCGTCATTTCTCATAAATCGCCGTTTCACACGAAAGAAACATGAATTTGTCAGTTTGAATAGTTCAAAACAGCGTTCTTCTATGTTTTTGCAAGTTTAAAACAGCATTTTTATCGTCATTTCTCATAAATCGCCGTTTCACACGAAAGAAACATGAATTTGTCAGTTTGAATAGGCAAAAGAGCGCTTAACCTATGTTTTTGCAAGTTTGAAACAGCAATTTTATCGTCATTTCTCATAAATCGCCGTTTCGCACGAAAGAAACATGAATTTGTCCGTTTGAATAGTTCAAAACAGCGTTTTTCTATGTTTTTGCAAGTTTAAAACAGCAATTTTATCGTGATTTCACAAAAATCCACCGTTTCCAACGTAAGAAACATGAATTTATCAGTTTGAATAGTTCAAAACAGCGTTTTTCTATGTTTTTGCAAGTTTGAAACAGCAATTTTATCGTCATTTCTCATAAATCGCCGTTTCGCACGAAAGAAACATGAATTTGTCAGTTTGAATAGTTCAAAACAGCGTTTTTCTATGTTTTTGCAAGCTTAAAATAGCAATTTTATCGTCATTTCTCATAAATCGCCGTTTCACACGAAAGAAACATGAATTTGTCAGTTTGAATAGTTCAAAACAGCGTTTTTCTATGTTTTTGCAGCTTTAAAACAGCAATTTATCGTCGTTTCTCATAAATCGCCGTTTCACACGACAGAAACATGAATTTGTCAGTTTGAATAGTTCAAAACAGCGTTTTTCTATGTTTTTGCAAGTTTAAAACAGCAATTTTATAGTAATTTCTCATAAAACGCCGTTTCGCACGGAAGAAACATGAATTTGTCAGTTTGAGTAGTTAAAAACATCGTTTTTCTATGTATTTGCAAGTTGAAAACAGCAATTTTATCGTCATTTCGGGATTTCACAAAAATCCACCGTTTCCAACGTAAGAAACATGAATTTGTCAGTTTGAATAGTTCAAAACAGCGTTTTTCTATGTTTTTGCAAGTTTAAAACAGCAATTTTTTGTCATTGCTCATAAATCGCCGTTTTGCACGAAAGAAACATGAATTTGTCAGTTTGAATAATTCAAAACAGCGTTTTTCTATGTATTTGCAAGTTGAAAACAGCAATTTTATCGTCATTTCTCATAAATCGCCGTTTCACACGAAAGAAACATGAATTTGTCAGTTTGAATAGTTCAAAACAGCGTTCTTCTATGTTTTTGCAAGTTTAAAACAGCAATTTTATCGTCATTTCTCATAAATCGCCGTTTCACACGAAAGAAACATGAATTTGTCAGTTTGAATAGGCAAAACAGCGCTTAACCTATGTTTTTGCAAGTTTGAAACAGCAATTTTATCGTCATTTCTCATAAATCGCCGTTTCGCACGAAAGAAACATGAATTTGTCCGTTTGAATAGTTCAAAACAGCGTTTTTCTATGTTTTTGCAAGTTTAAAACAGCAATTTTATCGTGATTTCACAAAAATCCACCGTTTTCAACGTAAGAAACATTAATTTATCAGTTTGAATAGTTCAAAACAGCGTTTTTCTATGTTTTTGCAAGTTTGAAACAGCAATTTTATCGTCATTTCTCATAAATCGCCGTTTCGCACGAAAGAAACATGAATTTGCCAGTTTGAATAGTTCAAAACAGCGTTTTTCTATGTTTTTGCAAGCTTAAAATAGCAATTTTATCGTCATTTCTCATAAATCGCCGTTTCACACGAAAGAAACATGAATTTGTCAGTTTGAATAGTTCAAAACAGCGTTTTTCTATGTTTTTGCAGCTTTAAAACAGCAATTTTATCGTCGTTTCTCATAAATCGCCGTTTCACACGAAAGAAACATGAATTTGTCAGTTTGAATAGTTCAAAACAGCGTTTTTCTATGTTTTTGCAAGTTTAAAACAGCAATTTTATAGTAATTTCTCATAAAACGCCGTTTCGCACGGAAGAAACATGAATTTGTCAGTTTGAGTAGTTAAAAACATCGTTTTTCTATGTATTTGCAAGTTGAAAACAGCAATTTTATCGTCATTTCGGGATTTCACAAAAATCCACCGTTTCCAACGTAAGAAACATGAATTTGTCAGTTTGAATAGTTCAAAACAGCGTTTTTTCTATGTATTTGCAAGTTGAAAACAGCAATTTTATCGTCATTTCTCATAAATCGCCGTTTCGCACGGAAGAAACATGAATTTGTCAGTTTGAGTAGTTCAAAACAGCGTTTTTCTATGTTTTTGCAAGTTTAAAACAGCAATTTTATCGTCATTTCTCATAAATCGCCGTTTCACACGAAAGAAAAATGAATTTGTCAGTTTGAATAGTTCAAAACAGCGTTCTTCTATGTTTTTGCAAGTTTAAAACAGCAATTTTATCGTCATTTCTCATAAATCGCCGTTTCACACGAAAGAAACATGAATTTGTCAGTTTGAATAGGCAAAACAGCGCTTAACCTATGTTTTTGCAAGTTTGAAACAGCAATTTTATCGTCATTTCTCATAAATCGCCGTTTCGCACGAAAGAAACATGAATTTGTCCCGTTTGAATAGTTCAAAACAGCGTTTTTCTATGTTTTTGCAAGTTTAAAACAGCAATTTTATCGTGATTTCACAAAAATCCACCGTTTCCAACGTAAGAAACATGAATTTATCAGTTTGAATAGTTCAAAACAGCGTTTTTCTATGTTTTTGCAAGTTTAAAACAGCAATTTTATCGTGATTTCACAAAAATCCACCGTTTCGAACGTAAGAAACATGAATTTATCAGTTTGAATAGTTGAAAACATCGTTTTTCTATGTTTTTGCAAGTTTAAAACAGCAATTTTATCGTCATTTCTCATAAATCGCCGTTTCGCACGAAAGAAACATGAATTTGTCAGTTTGAATAGTTCAAAACAGCGTTTTTCTATGCTTTTGCAAGTTTAAAACAGCAATTTTAACGTCATTTCTCATAAATCGCCGTTTCACACGAAAGAAACATGAATTTGTCAGTTTGAATAGTTCAAAACAGCGTTTTTCTATGTTTTTGCAAGTTTAAAACAGCAATTTTATGGTCATTTCTCATAAATCGCCGTTTCGCACGAAAGAAACATGAATTTTTCAGTTTGAGTAGTTCAAAACAGCGTTTTTCTATGTTTTTGCAAGTTTAAAACAGCAATTTTATCGTCATTTCTCATAAATCGCCGTTTCACACGAAAGAAACATGAATTTGTCAGTTTGAATAGATTAAAACAGCGTTTTTTCTATGTTTTTGCAAGTTTAAAACAGCAATTTTATCATAATTTCTCATAAATCGCCGTTTCGCACAGAAGAAACATGAATTTGTCAGTTTGAATAGTTGAAAACAGCGTTTTTCAATGTTTTTGCAAGTTTAAAACAGCAATTTTATCGTGATTTCACAAAAATCCACCGTTAGGAACGTAAGAAACATGAATTTATCAGTTTGAATAGTTGAAAACAGCGTTTTTCTATATTTTTGCAAGTTTAAAACAGCAATTTTATCGTCATTTCTCATAAATCGCCGTTTCGCACGAAAGAAATATGAATTTATCAGTTTTAATAGTTAAAAACAGCGTTTTTCTATGTTTTTGCAAATTTAAAACAGCAATTTTATCGTCATTTCTCATAAATCGCCGTTTCACACGAAAGAAACATGAATTTGTCAGTTTGAATAGTTCAAAACAGCGTTTTTCTATGTTTTTGCAAGTTTAAAACAGCAATTTTATCGTGATTTCACAAAAATCCACCGTTTCGAACGTAAGAAACATGAATTTATCAGTTTGAATAGTTGAAAACAGCGTTTTTCTATGTTTTTGCAAGTTTAAAACAGCAATTTTATCGTCATTTCTCATAAATCGCCGTTTCGCACGAAAGAAACATGAATTTGTCAGTTTGAATAGTTCAAAACAGCGTTTTTCTATGTTTTTTCAAGTTTAAAACAGCAATTTTAACGTCATTTCTCATAAATCGCCGTTTCACACGAAAGAAACATGAATTTGTCAGTTTGAATAGTTCAAAACAGCGTTTATCTATGTTTTTGCAAGTTTAAAACAGCAATTTTATGGTCATTTCTCATAAATCGCCGTTTCGCACGAAAGAAACATGAATTTTTCAGTTTGAGTAGTTTAAAACAGCGTTTTTCTATGTTTTTGCAAGTTTAAAACAGCAATTTTATCGTCATTTCTCATAAATCGCCGTTTCACACGAAAGAAACATGAATTTGTCAGTTTGAATAGATCAAAACAGCGTTTTTCTATGTTTTTGCAAGTTTAAAACAGCAATTTTATCATAATTTCTCATAAATCGCCGTTTCGCACAGAAGAAACATGAATTTGTCAGTTTGAATAGTTGAAAACAGCGTTTTTCAATGTTTTTGCAAGTTTAAAACAGCAATTTTATCGTGATTACACAAAAATCCACCGTTTGGAACGTAAGAAACATGAATTTATCAGTTTGAATAGTTGAAAACAGCGTTTTTCTATGTTTTTGCAAGTTTAAAACAGCAATTTTATCGTCATTTCTCATGAATCGCCGTTTCGCACGAAAGAAATATGAATTTATCAGTTTTAATAGTTAAAAACAGCGTTTTTCTATGTTTTTGCAAGTTTAAAACAGCAATTTTATCGTCATTTCTCATAAATCGCCATTTCACACGAAAGAAACATGAATTTGTCAGTTTGAATAGTTCAAAACAGCGTTTTTCTATGTTTTTGCAAGTTTAAAACAGCAGTTTTATAGTAATTTCTCATAAATCGCCGTTTCGCACGGAAGAAACATGAATTTGTCAGTTTGAGTAGTTCAAAACAGCGTTTTTCTATGTTTTTGCAAGTTTAAAACAGCAATTTTATCGTCATTTCTCATAAATCGCCGTTTCACACGAAAGAAACATGAATTTGTCAGTTTGAATAGTTGAAAACAGCGTTTTTCAATGTTTTTGCAAGTTTAAAACAGCAATTTTATCGTGATTTCACAAAAATCCACCGTTAGGAACGTAAGAAACATGAATTTATCAGTTTGAATAGTTGAAAACAGCGTTTTTCTATATTTTTGCAAGTTTAAAACAGCAATTTTATCGTCATTTCTCATAAATCGCCGTTTCGCACGAAAGAAATATGAATTTATCAGTTTTAATAGTTAAAAACAGCGTTTTTCTATGTTTTTGCAAATTTAAAACAGCAATTTTATCGTCATTTCTCATAAATCGCCGTTTCACACGAAAGAAACATGAATTTGTCAGTTTGAATAGTTCAAAACAGCGTTTTTCTATGTTTTTGCAAGTTTAAAACAGCAATTTTAACGTCATTTCCAATAAATCGCCGTTTCACACGAAAGAAACATGAATTTGTCAGTTTGAATAGATCAAAACAGCGTTTTTCTATGTTTTTGCAAGTTTAAAACAGCAATTTTATCATAATTTCTCATAAATCGCCGTTTCGCACGGAAGAAACATGAATTTGTCAGTTTGAATAATTGAAAACAGCGTTTTTCAATGTTTTTTGCAAGTTTAAAACAGCAATTTTATCGTGATTTCACAAAAATCCACCGTTTGGAACGTAAGAAACATGAATTTATCAGTTTGAATAGTTGAAAACAGCGTTTTTCTATGTTTTTGCAAGTTTAAAACAGCAATTTTATCGTAATTTCTCATAAATCGCCGTTTCGCACGGAAGAAACATGAATTTGTCAGTTTGAATAGTTGAAAACAGCGTTTTTCAATGTTTTTGCAAGTTTAAAACAGCAATTTTATCGTCATTTCTCATAAATCGCCGATTCACACGAAAGAAACATGAATTTGTCAGTTTGAATAGTTCAAAACAGCGTTTTTCTATGTTTTTGCAAGTTTAAAACAGCAATTTTAACGTCATTTCTCATAAATCGCCATTTCACACGAAAGAAACAAGAATTTGTCAGTTTGAATAGTTCAAAACAGCGTTTTTCTATGTTTTTGCAAGTTTAAAACAGCAATTTTATCGTCATTTATCATAAATCGCCGTTTCGCACGAAAGAAACATGAATTTTTCAGTTTGAGTAGTTCAAAACAGCGTTTTTCTATGTTTTTGCAAGTTTAAAACAGCAATTTTATCGTCATTTCTCATAAATCGCCGTTTCACACAAATGAAACATGAATTTGTCAGTTTGAATAGATCAAAACAGCGTTTTTCTATGTTTTTGCAAGTTTAAAACAGCAATTTTATTATAATTTCTCATAAATCGCCGTTTCGCACGGAAGAAACATGAATTTGTCAGTTTGAATAGTTGAAAACAGCGTTTTTCAATGTTTTTGCAAGTTTAAAACAGCAATTTTATCGTGATTTCACAAAAATCCACCGTTTGGAACGTAAGAAACATGAATTTATCAGTTTGAATAGTTGAAAACAGCGTTTTTCTATGTTTTTGCAAGTTTAAAACAGCAATTTTATCGTCATTTCTCATAAATCGCCGTTTCGCACGAAAGAAACATGAATTTGTCAGTTTGAATAGTTCAAAACAGCGTTTTTCTATGTTTTTGCAAGTTTAAAACAGCAATTTTATCGTCATTTCTCATAAATCGCCGTTTCACACGTAAGAAACATGAATTTGTCAGTTTGAATAGTTCAAAACAGCGTTTTTCTATGTTTTTGCAAGTTTAAAACAGCATTTTTTCGTCATTTCTCATAAATCGCCGTTTCACACGAAAGAAACATGAATTTGTCAGTTTAAATAGTTCAAAACAGCGTTTTTCTATGTTTTTGCAAGTTTATAACAGCAATTTTATAGTAATTTCTCATAAATCGCCGTTTCGCACGGAAGAAACATGAATTTGTCAGTTTGAGTAGTTCAAAACAGCGTTTTTCTATGTTTTTGCAAGTTTAAAACAGCAATTTTATCGTCATTTCTCATAAATCGCCGTTTCACACGAAAGAAACATGAATTTGTCAGTTTGAATAGTTCAAAACAGCGTTTTTCTATGTTTTTGCAAGTTTAAAACAGCAATTTTATCGTGATTTAACCAAAATCCACCGTTTTCAACGTAAGAAACATGAATTTATCAGTTTGAATAGTTCAAAACAGCGTTTTTCTATATTTTTGCAAATTTAAAACAGCAATTTAATCGTCATTTCTCATAAATCGCCGATTCGCACGAAAGAAACATGAATTTGTCAGTTTGAATAGTTCAAAACAGCGTTTTTCTATGTTTTTGCAAGTTTAAAACAGCAATTTTAACGTCATTTCTCATAAATCGCCATTTCACACGAAAGAAACATGAATTTGTCAGTTTGAATAGTTCAAAACAGCGTTTTTCTATGTTTCTGCAAGTTTAAAACAGCAATTTTATCGTCATTTATCATAAATCGCCGTTTCGCACGAAAGAAACATGAATTTTTCAGTTTAAGTAGTTCAAAACAGCGTTTTTCTATGTTTTTGCAAGTTTAAAACAGCAATTTTATCGTCATTTCTCATAAATCGCCGTTTCACACGAAAGAAACATGAATTTGTCAGTTTGAATAGTTCAAAACAGCGTTTTTCTATGTTTTTGCAAGTTTAAAACAGCAATTTTATCGTGATTTAACCAAAATCCACCGTTTTCAACGTAAGAAACATGAATTTATCAGTTTGAATAGTTCAAAACAGCGTTTTTCTATGTTTTTGCAAGTTTAAAACAGCAATTTAATCGTCATTTCTCATAAATCGCCGATTCGCACGAAAGAAACATGAATTTGTCAGTTTGAATAGTTCAAAACAGCGTTTTTCTATGTTTTTGCAAGTTTAAAACAGCAATTTTAACGTCATTTCTCATAAATTGCCATTTCACACGAAAGAAACATGAATTTGTCAGTTTGAATAGTTCAAAACAGCGTTTTTCTATGTTTCTGCAAGTTTAAAACAGCAATTTTATCGTCATTTCTCATAAATCGCCGTTTCGCACGAAAGAAACATGAGTTTTTCAGTTTGAGTAGTTCAAAACAGCGTTTTTCTATGTTTTTGCAAGTTTAAAACAGCAATTTTATTATAATTTCTCATAAATCGCCGTTTCGCACGGAAGAAACATGAATTTGTCAGTTTGAATAGTTGAAAACAGCGTTTTTCTATGTTTTTGCAAGTTTAAAACAGCAATTTTATCGTGATTTAACCAAAATCCACCGTTTTCAACGTAAGAAACATGAATTTATCAGTTTGAATAGTTGAAAACAGCGTTTTTCTATGTTTTTGCAAGTTTAAAACAGCAATTTTATCGTCATTTCTCATAAATCGCCGTTTCACACGAAAGAAACATGAATTTGTCAGTTTGAATAGGCAAAACAGCGTTTAACCTATGTTTTTGCAAGTTTAAAACAGCAATTTTATCGTCATTTCTCATAAATCGCCGTTTCGCACGAAAAAAATATGAATTTGTCAGTTTGAATAGTTCAAAACAGCGTTTTTCTATGTTTTTGCAAGTTTAAAACAGCAATTTTATCGTCATTTCTCATAAATCGCCGTTTCACACGAAAGAAACATGAATTTGTCCGTTTGAATAGTTCAAAACAGCGTTTTTCTATGTTTTTGCAAGTATAAAACAGCAATTTTATCGTGATTTCACACAAATCCACCGTTTCCAACGTAAGAAACATGAATTTATCAGTTTGAATAGTTCAAAACAGCGTTTTTCTATGTTTTTGCAAGTTTAAAACAGCAATTTTATCGTGATTTCACAAAAATCCACCGTTTCGAACGTAAGAAACATGAATTTATTAGTTTGAATAGTTGAAAACAGCGTTTTTCTATGTTTTTGCAAGTTTAAAACAGCAATTTTATCGTCATTTCTCATAAATCGCCGTTTCGCACGAAAGAAACATGAATTTGTCAGTTTGAATAGTTCAAAACAGCGTTTTTCATTTTTTTGCAAGTTTAAAACAGCAATTTTATCGTCATTTCTCATAAATCGCCGTTTCATACGAAAGAAACATGAATTTGTCAGTTTGAATAGTTCAAAACAGCGTTTTTCTATGTTTTTGCAAGTTTTAAAACAGCAATTTTATCGTAATTTCTCATAAATCGCCGTTTCGCACGGAAGAAACATGAATTTGTCAGTTTGAATAGTTGAAAACAGCGTTTTTCAATGTTTTTGCAAGTTTAAAACAGCAATTTTATCGTGATTTCACAAAAATCCACCGTTTCCAACGTAAGAAACATGAATTTATCAGTTTGAATAGTTGAAAACAGCGTTTTTCAATGTTTTTGCAAGTTTAAAACAGCAATTTTATCGTGATTTCTCAAAAATCCACCGTTTCCAACGTAAGAAACATGAATTTATCTGTTTGAATAGTTCAAAACAGAGTTTTTCTATGTTTTTGCAAGTTTAAAACAGCAATTTTATCGTGATTTCACAAAAATCCACCGTTTCCAACGTAAGAAACATGAATTTATCAGTTTAAATAGTTGAAAACAGCGTTTTTCTATGTTTTTGCAAGTTTATAACAGCAATTTTATAGTAATTTCTCATAAATCGCCGTTTCGCACGGAAGAAACATGAATTTGTCAATTTGAGTAGTTCAAAACAGCGTTTTTCTATGTTTTTGCAAGTTTAAAACAGCAATTTTATCGTCATTTCTCATAAATCGCCGTTTCACACGAAAGAAACATGAATTTGTCAGTTTAATAGTTCAAAACAGCGTTTTTCTATGTTTTTGCAAGTTTAAAACAGCAATTTTATCGTAATTTCTCATAAATCGCCGTTTCACACGGAAGAAACATGAATTTGTCAGTTTGAATAGTTGAAAACAGCGTTTTTCAATGTTTTTGCAAGTTTAATACCTCAACCCCAAACCTCAACCCCAAACCCCAAAACTCGAACCCCCAACCCCAAACCTCAAACCCCAAACCTTAAACTTCGAACCCCAAATCCCTAACCTCAAACCCCAAACCTCAACCCCAAACCTCAACCCCAAACCTCAACCCCAAGCCTCAACCCCAAACCTCAACCCCAAACCTCAACCCCAAACCTCAACCCCAAACCTCAACCCTAAACCTAAACCCCAAACCTCAACCCCAAACCTCAACCCCAAACCTCAACCCTAAACCTCAACCCCAAACCTCAACCCCAAACCTCAACCACAAAGCCCAAAACTCGAACCCCCAACCCCAAACCTCAAACCCCAAACCTCAACCCCAAACCTCAACCCCAAACCTCAAACCTCGAACCCCAAACCTCAAATCTCGAACCCCAAACCCCAAACCTCAAACACCGAACCCCAACCCCAAACCTCAAACCGCGAACCCCAAACCTCCAACACCGAACCCCAAACCCAAACCTCAAACCGCGAACCCCAAACCTCAAACCCCAAACCTCAACCCCAAACATCAAACCTCGAACCCCAAACCACAAAATTGAATTTGTCAGTTTGGATAGTTCAAAACAGCGTTTTCTATGTTTTTGCAAGTTTAAAACAGCAATTTTATCGTGATTTAACCAAAATCCACCGTTTCCAACGTAAGAAACATGAATTTATCAGTTTGAATAGTTCAAAACAGCGTTTTTCTATGTTTTTGCAAGTTTAAAACAGCAATTTTATCGTGATTTCACAAAAATCCACCGTTTCGAACGTAAGAAACATGAATTTATCAGTTTGAATAGTACAAAACAGCGTTTTCTATGTTTTTGCAAGTTTAAAACAGCAATTTTATCGTTATTTCACAAAAATCCAACGTTTGGAACGTAAGAAACATGAATTTATCAGTTTGAATAGTTGAAAAAAGCGTTTTTCTATGTTTTTGCAAGTTTAAAACAGCATTTTTATCGTCATTTCTAATAAATCGCCGTTTCGCACGAAAGAAACATGAATTTGTCAGTTTGAATAGTTCAAAACAGCGTTTTTCTATGTTTTTGCAAGTTTAAAACTATAATTTTATCGTCATTTCTCATATATCGCCGTTTCACACGAAAGAAACATGAATTTGTCAGTTTGAATAGTTCAAAACAGCGTTTTTCTATGTTTTTGCAAGTTTAAAACAGCAATTTTATCGTCATTTATCATAAATCGCCGTCTCGCACGAAAGAAACATGAATTTGTCAGTTTGAGTAGTTCAAAACAGGGTTTTTCTAAGTTTTTGCAAGTTTAAAACAGCAATTTTATCGTCATTTCTCATAAATCGCCATTTCACACGAAAGAAACATGAATTTGTCAGTTTGAATAGTTCAAAACAGCGTTTTTCTATGTTTTTGCAAGTTTAAAACAGCAATTTTATCGTAATTTCTCATAAATCGCCGTTTCGCACGGAAAAAACATGAATTTGTCAGTTTGAATAGTTGAAAACAGCGTTTTTCAATGTTTTTGCAAGTTTAAAACAGCAATTTTATCGTAGTTTCACAAAAATCCACCGTTTGGAACGTAAGAAACATGAATTTATCAGTTTGAATAGTTGAAAACAGCGTTTTTCTATGTTTTTGCAAGTTTAAAACAGCAATTTTATTGTCATTTCTCATAAATCGCCGTTTTGCACAAAAGAAACATGAATTTGTCAGTTTGAATAATTCAAAACAGCGTTTTTCTATGTATTTGCAAGTTGAAAACAGCAATTTTATCGTCATTTCTCATAAATCGCCGTTTCACACGAAAAAAACATGAATTTGTCAGTTTGAATAGTTCAAAACAGGGTTTTTCTATGTTTTTGCAAGTTTAAAACAGCAATTTTATCGTCATTTCTCATAAATCGCCGTTTCACACGTAAGAAACATGAATTTGTCAGTTTAATAGTTCAAAACAGCGTTTTTCTATGTTTTTGCAAGTTTAAAACAGCAATTTTATCGTAATTTCTCATAAATCGCCGTTTCGCACGGAAGAAACATGAATTTGTCAGTTTGAATAGTTGAAAACAGCGTTTTTCAATGTTTTTGCAAGTTTAATACCTCAACCCCAAACCTCAACCCCAAACCCCAAAACTCGAACCCCCAACCCCAAACCTCAAACCCCAAACCTCAAACTTCGAACCTCAACCCCAAACCTCAACCCCAAGCCTCATCCCCAAACCTCAACCCCAAACCTCTACCCCAAACCTCAACCCCAAACCTCAACCCTAAACCTCAACCCCAAACCTCAACCCCAAACCTCAACCCCAAACCTCAACCCCAAACCTCAACCCCAAACCTCAACCCTAAACCTCAACCCAAAACCTCAACCACAAAGCCCAAAACTCGAACCCCCAACCCCAAACCTCAAACCCCAAACCTCAACCCCAAACCTCAACCCCAAACCTCAAACCTCGAACCCCAAACCTCAAATCTCGAACCCCAAACCCCAAACCTCAAACACCGAACCCCAACCCCAAACCTCAAACCGCGAACCCCAAACCTCCAACACCGAACCCCAAACCCAAACCTCAAACCGCGAACCCCAAACCTCAAACCCCAAACCTCAACCCCAAACATCAAACCTCGAACCCCAAACCACAAAATTGAATTAGTCAGTTTGGATAGTTCAAAACAGCGTTTTCTATGTTTTTGCAAGTTTAAAACAGCAATTTTATCGTGATTTAACCAAAATCTACCGTTTCCAACGTAAGAAACATGAATTTATCAGTTTGAATAGTTCAAAACAGCGTTTTTCTATGTTTTTGCAAGTTTTAAACAGCAATTTTATCGTGATTTCACAAAAATCCACCGTTTCGAACGTAAGAAACATGAATTTATCAGTTTGAATAGTTCAAAACAGCGTTTTCTATGTTTTTGCAAGTTTAAAACAGCAATTTTATCGTGATTTCACAAAAATCCAACGTTTGGAACGTAAGAAACATGAATTTATCAATTTGAATAGTTGAATACAGCGTTTTTCTATGTTTTTGCAAGTTTAAAACAGCAATTTTATCGTCATTTCTAATAAATCGCCGTTTCGCACGAAAGAAACATGAATTTGTCAGTTTAAATAGTTCAAAACAGCGTTTTTCTATGTTTTTGCAAGTTTAAAACTATGATTTTATCGTCATTTCTCATATATCGCCGTTTCACACGAAAGAAACATGAATTTGTCAGTTTGAATAGTTCAAAACAGCGTTTTTCTATGTTTTTGCAAGTTTAAAACAGCAATTTTATCGTCATTTCTCATAAATCGCCGTTTCACACGAAAGAAACATGAATTTGTCAGTTTGAATAGTTCAAAACAGCGTTTTTCTATGTTTTTGCAAGTTTAAAACAGCAATTTTATCGTAATTTCTCATAAATCTCCGTTTCACACGGAAGAAACATGAATTTGTCAGTTTGAATAGTTGAAAACAGCGTTTTTCAATGTTTTTGCAAGTTTAAAACAGCAATTTTATCGTGATTTCACAAAAATCCACCGTTTGGAACGTAAGAAACATGAATTTATCAGTTTGAATAGTTGAAAACAGTGTTTTTCTATGTTTTTGCAAGTTTAAAACAGCAATTTTATTGTCATTTCTCATAAATCGCCGTTTTGCACGAAAGAAACATGAATTTGTCAGTTTTAATAATTCAAAACAGCGTTTTTCTATGTATTTGCAAGTTGAAAACAGCAATTTTATCGTCATTTCTCATAAATCGCCGTTTCACACGAAAAAAACATGAATTTGTCAGTTTGAATAGTTCAAAACAGGGTTTTTCTATGTTTTTGCAAGTTTAAAACAGCAATTTTATCGTCATTTCTCATAAATCGCCGTTTCACACGAAAGAAACATGAATTTGTCAGTTTGAATAGATCAAAACAGCGTTTTTCTTTGTTTTTGCAAGTTTAAAACAGCAATTTTATCGTCATTTCTCATAAATCGCCGTTTCGCACGAAAGAAATATGAATTTATCAGTTTGAATAGTTAAAAACAGCGTTTTTCTATGTTTTTGCAAGTTTAAAACAGCAATTTTATCGTCATTTCTCATAAATCGCCGTTTCACACGAAAGAAACATGAATTTGTCAGTTTGAATAGTTCAAAACAGCGTTTTTCTATGTTTTTGCAAGTTTAAAACAGCAATTTTATAGTAATTTCACACAAATCGTTGTTTCGCACGGAAGAAACATGAATTTGTCAGTTTGAATAGTTGAAAACATCGTTTTTCAAGGTTTTTGCAAGTTTAAAACAGCAATTTTAACGGGATTTCACAAAAATCCACCGTTTCCAACGTAAGAAACATGAATTTGTCAGTTTGAATAGTTCAAAACAGCGTTTTTCTATGTTTTTGCAAGTTTAAAACAGCAATTTTATGGTCATTTCTCATAAATCGCCGTTTCACACGAAAGAAACATGAATTTGTCAGTTTGAATAGTTCAAAACAGCGTTTTTCTATGTTTTTGCAAGTTTAAAACAGCAATTTTATAGTAATTTCTCATAAATCGCCGTTTCGCACGGAAGAAACATGAATTTGTCAGTTTGAGTAGTTCAAAACAGCGTTTTTCTATGTTTTTGCAAGTTTAAAACAGCTATTTTATCGTCATTTCTCATAAATCGCCGTTTCACACGAAAGAAACATGAATTTGTCAGTTTGAATAGTTCAAAACAGCGTTTTTCTATGTTTTTGCAAGTTTAAAACAGCAATTTTATCGTAATTTCTCATAAATCGCCGTTTCGCACGGAAGAAACATGATTTTGTCAGTTTGAATAGTTGAAAACAGCGTTTTTCAATGTTTTTGCAAGTTTAAAACAGCAATTTTATAGTAATTTCTCATAAATCGCCGTTTCGCACGGAAGAAACATGAATTTGTCAGTTTGAGTAGTTCAAAACAGCGTTTTTCTATGTTTTTGCAAGTTTAAAACAGCAATTTTATCGTCATTTCACATAAATCGCCGTTTCACACGAAAGAAACATGAATTTGTCAGTTTGAATAGTTCAAAACAGCGTTTTTCTAGGTTTTTGCAAGTTTAAAACAGCAATTTTATCGTCATTTCTCATAAATCGCCGTTTTGCACGAAAGAATCATGAATTTGTCAGTTTGAATAGTTCAAAACAGCGTTTTTCTATGTTTTTGCAAGTTTAAAACAGCAATTTTATAGTAATTTCTCATAAATCGCCGTTTCGCACGGAAGAAACATGAATTTGTCAGTTTGAGTAGTTCAAAACAGCGTTTTTCTATGTTTTTGCAAGTTTAAAACAGCAATTTTATCGTCATTTCTCATAAATCGCCGTTTCACACGAAAGAAACATGAATTTGTCAGTTTGAATAGTTCAAAACAGCGTTTTTCTAGGTGTTTGCAAGTTTAAAACAGCAATTTTATCGTAATTTCTCATAAATCGCCGTTTCGCACGGAAGAAACATGATTTTGTCAGTTTGAATAGTTGAAAACAGCGTTTTTCAATGTTTTTGCAAGTTTAAAACAGAAATTTTATCGTGATTTCACTAAAATCCACCGTTTGGAACGTAAGAAACATGAATTTATCAGTTTGAATAATTGAAAACAGCGTTTTTTTATGTTTTTGCAAGTTTGAAACAGCAATTTTATCGTCATTTCTCATAAATCGCCGTTTCGCACGAAAGAAACATGAATTTGTCAGTTTGAATAGTTCAAAACAGCGTTTTTCTATGTTTTTGCAAGCTTAAAATAGCAATTTTATCGTCATTTCTCATAAATCGCCGTTTCACACGAAAGAAACATGAATTTGTCAGTTTGAATAGTTCAAAACAGCGTTTTTCTATGTTTTTGCAAGTTTAAAACAGCAATTTTATCGTCGTTTCTCATAAATCGCCGTTTCACACGAAAGAAACATGAATTTGTCAGTTTGAATAGTTCAAAACAGCGTTTTTCTATGTTTTTGCAAGTTTAAAACAGCAATTTTATAGTAATTTCTCATAAATCGCCGTTTCGCACGGAAGAAACATGAATTTGTCAGTTTGAATAGTTAAAAACATCGTTTTTCAATGTTTTTGCAAGTTTAAAACAGCAATTTTATCGTCATTTCTCATAAATCGCCGTTTCACACGAAAGAAACATGAATTTGTCAGTTTGAATAATTCAAAACAGCGTTTTTCTATGTTTTTGCAAGTTTAAAACAGCAATTTTATCGTCATTTCTCATAAATCGCCGTTTCACACGAAAGAAACATGAATTTGTCAGTTTGAATAGGCAAAACAGCGTTTAACCTATGTTTTTGCAAGTTTAAAACAGCAATTTTATCGTGATTTCACAAAAATCCACCGTTTCCAACGTAAGAAACATGAATTTATCAGTTTGAGTAGTTCAAAACAGCGTTTTTCTATGTTTTTGCAAGTTTAAAACAGCAATTTTATCGTCATTTCTCATAAATCGCCGTTTCACACGAAAGAAACATGAATTTGTCAGTTTGAATAGGCAAAACAGCGTTTAACCTATGTTTTTGCAAGTTTAAAACAGCAATTTTATCGTCATTTCTCATAAATCGCCGTTTCGCACGAAAGAAACATGAATTTGTCAGTTTGAATAGTTCAAAACAGCGTTTTTCTATGTTTTTGCAAGTTTAAAACAGCAATTTTATCGTCATTTCTCATAAATCGCCGTTTCACACGAAAGAAACATGAATTTGTCAGTTTGAATAGGCAAAACAGCGTTTAACCTATGTTTTTGCAAGTTTAAAACAGCAATTTTATCGTCATTTCTCATAAATCGCCGTTTCGCACGAAAAAAACATGAATTTGTCAGTTTAAATAGTTCAAAACAGCGTTTTTCTATGTTTTTGCAAGTTTAAAACAGCAGTTTTATAGTAATTTCTCATAAATCGCCGTTTCGCACGGAAGAAACATGAATTTATCAGTTTGAATAGTTCAAAACAGCGTTTTTCTATAATTTTGCAAGTTTAAAACAGCAATTTTATCGTGATTTCACAAAAATCCACCGTTTGGAACGTAAGAAACATGAATTTATCAGTTTGAATAGTTCAAAACAGCGTTTTTCTATGTTTTTGCAAGTTTAAAACAGCAATTTTATGGTCATTTCTCATAAATCGCCGTTTCGCACGAAAGAAACATGAATTTTTCAGTTTGAGTAGTTCAAAACAGCGTTTTTCTATGTTTTTGCAAGTTTAAAACAGCAATTTTATCGTCATTTCTCATAAATCGCCGTTTCACACGAAAGAAACATGAATTTGTCAGTTTGAATAGATCAAAACAGCGTTTTTCTATGTTTTTGCAAGTTTAAAACAGCAATTTTATCATAATTTCTCATAAATCGCCGTTTCGCACGGAAGAAACATGAATTTGTCAGTTTGAATAGTTGAAAACAGCGTTTTTCAATGTTTTTGCAAGTTTAAAACAGCAATTTTATCGTGATTTCACAAAAATCCACCGTTTGGAACGTAAGAAACATGAATTTATCAGTTTGAATAGTTGAAAACAGCGTTTTTCTATGTTTTTGCAAGTTTAAAACAGCAATTTTATCGTCATTTCTCATAAATCGCCGTTTCGCACGAAAGAAATATGAATTTATCAGTTTTAATAGTTAAAAACAGCGTTTTTCTATGTTTTTGCAAGTTTAAAACAGCAATTTTATCGTCATTTCTCATAAATCGCCGTTTCACACGAAAGAAACATGAATTTGTCAGTTTGAATAGTTCAAAACAGCGTTTTTCTATGTTTTTGCAAGTTTAAAACAGCAGTTTTATAGTAATTTCTCATAAATCGCCGTTTCGCACGGAAGAAACATGAATTTGTCAGTTTGAGTAGTTCAAAACAGCGTTTTTCTATGTTTTTGCAAGTTTAAAACAGCAATTTTATCGTCATTTCTCATAAATCGCCGTTTCACACGAAAGAAACATGAATTTGTCAGTTTGAATAGTTCAAAACAGCGTTTTTCTATGTTTTTGCAAGTTTAAAACAGCAATTTTATCGTAATTTCTCATAAATCGCCGTTTCGCACGGAAGAAACATGATTTTGTCAGTTTGAATAGTTGAAAACAGCGTTTTTCAATGTTTTTGCAAGTTTGAAACAGCAATTTTATCGTCATTTCTCATAAATCGCCGTTTCACACGAAAGAAACATGAATTTATCAGTTTGAATAGTTCAAAACAGCGTTTTTCTATAATTTTGCAAGTTTAAAACAGCAATTTTATCGTGATTTCACAAAAATCCACCGTTTGGAACGTAAGAAACATGAATTTATCAGTTTGAATAGTTCAAAACAGCGTTTTCCTATGTTTTTGCAAGTTTAAAACAGCAATTTTATGGTCATTTCTCATAAATCGCCGTTTCACACGAAAGAAACATGAATTTTTCAGTTTGAGTAGTTCAAAACAGCGTTTTTCTATGTTTTTGCAAGTTTAAAACAGCAATTTTATAGTAATTTCTCATAAATCGCCGTTTCGCACGGAAGAAACATGAATTTGTCAGTTTGAATAGTTAAAAACATCGTTTTTCAATGTTTTTGCAAGTTTAAAACAGCAATTTTATCGTCATTTCTCATAAATCGCCGTTTCACACGAAAGAAACATGAATTTGTCAGTTTGAATAATTCAAAACAGCGTTTTTCTATGTTTTTGCAAGTTTAAAACAGCAATTTTATCGTCATTTCTCATAAATCGCCGTTTCACACGAAAGAAACATGAATTTGTCAGTTTGAATAGGCAAAACAGCGTTTAACCTATGTTTTTGCAAGTTTAAAACAGCAATTTTATCGTGATTTCACAAAAATCCACCGTTTCCAACGTAAGAAACATGAATTTATCAGTTTGAGTAGTTCAAAACAGCGTTTTTCTATGTTTTTGCAAGTTTAAAACAGCAATTTTATCGTCATTTCTCATAAATCGCCGTTTCACACGAAAGAAACATGAATTTGTCAGTTTGAATAGTTCAAAACAGCGTTTTTCTATGTTTTTGCAAGTTTAAAACAGCAATTTTATCGTAATTTCTCATAAATCGCCGTTTCGCACGGAAGAAACATGATTTTGTCAGTTTAAATAGTTGAAAACAGCGTTTTTCAATGTTTTTGCAAGTTTGAAACAGCAATTTTATCGTCATTTCTCATAAATCGCCGTTTCGCACGAAAGAAACATGAATTTGTCAGTTTGAATAGTTCAAAACAGCGTTTTTCTATGTTTTTGCAAGTTTAAAACAGCAATTTTATCGTCATTTCTCATAAATCGCCGTTTCACACGAAAGAAACATGAATTTGTCAGTTTGAATAGGCAAAACAGCGTTTAACCTATGTTTTTGCAAGTTTAAAACAGCAATTTTATCGTCATTTCTCATAAATCGCCGTTTCGCACGAAAAAAACATGAATTTGTCAGTTTGAATAGTTCAAAACAGCGTTTTTCTATGTTTTTGCAAGTTTAAAACAGCAGTTTTATAGTAATTTCTCATAAATCGCCGTTTCGCACGGAAGAAACATGAATTTATCAGTTTGAATAGTTCAAAACAGCGTTTTTCTATAATTTTGCAAGTTTAAAACAGCAATTTTATCGTGATTTCACAAAAATCCACCGTTTGGAACGTAAGAAACATGAATTTATCAGTTTGAATAGTTCAAAACAGCGTTTTTCTATGTTTTTGCAAGTTTAAAACAGCAATTTTATGGTCATTTCTCATAAATCGCCGTTTCGCACGAAAGAAACATGAATTTTTCAGTTTGAGTAGTTCAAAACAGCGTTTTTCTATGTTTTTGCAAGTTTAAAACAGCAATTTTATCGTCATTTCTCATAAATCGCCGTTTCACACGAAAGAAACATGAATTTGTCAGTTTGAATAGATCAAAACAGCGTTTTTCTATGTTTTTGCAAGTTTAAAACAGCAATTTTATCATAATTTCTCATAAATCGCCGTTTCGCACGGAAGAAACATGAATTTGTCAGTTTGAATAGTTGAAAACAGCGTTTTTCAATGTTTTTGCAAGTTTAAAACAGCAATTTTATCGTGATTTCACAAAAATCCACCGTTTGGAACGTAAGAAACATGAATTTATCAGTTTGAATAGTTGAAAACAGCGTTTTTCTATGTTTTTGCAAGTTTAAAACAGCAATTTTATCGTCATTTCTCATAAATCGCCGTTTCGCACGAAAGAAATATGAATTTATCAGTTTTAATAGTTAAAAACAGCGTTTTTCTATGTTTTTGCAAGTTTAAAACAGCAATTTTATCGTCATTTCTCATAAATCGCCGTTTCACACGAAAGAAACATGAATTTGTCAGTTTGAATAGTTCAAAACAGCGTTTTTCTATGTTTTTGCAAGTTTAAAACAGCAGTTTTATAGTAATTTCTCATAAATCGCCGTTTCGCACGGAAGAAACATGAATTTGTCAGTTTGAGTAGTTCAAAACAGCGTTTTTCTATGTTTTTGCAAGTTTAAAACAGCAATTTTATCGTCATTTCTCATAAATCGCCGTTTCACACGAAAGAAACATGAATTTGTCAGTTTGAATAGTTCAAAACAGCGTTTTTCTATGTTTTTGCAAGTTTAAAACAGCAATTTTATCGTAATTTCTCATAAATCGCCGTTTCGCACGGAAGAAACATGATTTTGTCAGTTTGAATAGTTGAAAACAGCGTTTTTCAATGTTTTTGCAAGTTTGAAACAGCAATTTTATCGTCATTTCTCATAAATCGCCGTTTCGCACGAAAGAAACATGAATTTGTCAGTTTGAATAGTTCAAAACAGCGTTTTTCTATGTTTTTGCAAGTTTAAAACAGCAATTTTATCGTCATAACTCATAAATCGCCGTTTCACACGAAAGAAACATGAATTTGTCAGTTTGAATAGGCAAAACAGCGTTTAACCTATGTTTTTGCAAGTTTAAAACAGCAATTTTATCGTCATTTCTCATAAATCGCCGTTTCGCACGAAAAAAACATGAATTTGTCAGTTTGAATAGTTCAAAACAGCGTTTTTCTATGTTTTTGCAAGTTTAAAACAGCAATTTTATCGTCATTTCTCATAAATCGCCGTTTCACACGAAAGAAATATGAATTTGTCCGTTTCAATAGTTCAAAACAGCGTTTTTCTATGTTTTTGCAAGTTTAAAACAGCAATTTTATCGTGATTTCACACAAATCCACCGTTTCCAACGTAAGAAACATGAATTTATCAGTTTGAATAGTTCAAAACAGCGTTTTTCTATGTTTTTGCAAGTTTAAAACAGCAATTTTATCGTCATTTCTCATAAATCGCCGTTTCACACGAAAGAAACATGAATTTGTCAGTTTGAATAGTTCAAAACAGCGTTTTTCTATGTTTTTGCAAGTTTAAAACAGCAATTTTATCGTAATTTCTCATAAATCGCCGTTTCGCACGGAAGAAACATGATTTTGTCAGTTTAAATAGTTGAAAACAGCGTTTTTCAATGTTTTTGCAAGTTTGAAACAGCAATTTTATCGTCATTTCTCATAAATCGCCGTTTCGCACGAAAGAAACATGAATTTGTCAGTTTGAATAGTTCAAAACAGCGTTTTTCTATGTTTTTGCAAGTTTAAAACAGCAATTTTATCGTCATTTCTCATAAATCGCCGTTTCACACGAAAGAAACATGAATTTGTCAGTTTGAATAGGCAAAACAGCGTTTAACCTATGTTTTTGCAAGTTTAAAACAGCAATTTTATCGTCATTTCTCATAAATCGCCGTTTCGCACGAAAAAAACATGAATTTGTCAGTTTGAATAGTTCAAAACAGCGTTTTTCTATGTTTTTGCAAGTTTAAAACAGCAGTTTTATAGTAATTTCTCATAAATCGCCGTTTCGCACGGAAGAAACATGAATTTATCAGTTTGAATAGTTCAAAACAGCGTTTTTCTATAATTTTGCAAGTTTAAAACAGCAATTTTATCGTGATTTCACAAAAATCCACCGTTTGGAACGTAAGAAACATGAATTTATCAGTTTGAATAGTTCAAAACAGCGTTTTTCTATGTTTTTGCAAGTTTAAAACAGCAATTTTATGGTCATTTCTCATAAATCGCCGTTTCGCACGAAAGAAACATGAATTTTTCAGTTTGAGTAGTTCAAAACAGCGTTTTTCTATGTTTTTGCAAGTTTAAAACAGCAATTTTATCGTCATTTCTCATAAATCGCCGTTTCACACGAAAGAAACATGAATTTGTCAGTTTGAATAGATCAAAACAGCGTTTTTCTATGTTTTTGCAAGTTTAAAACAGCAATTTTATCATAATTTCTCATAAATCGCCGTTTCGCACGGAAGAAACATGAATTTGTCAGTTTGAATAGTTGAAAACAGCGTTTTTTCAATGTTTTTGCAAGTTTAAAACAGCAATTTTATCGTGATTTCACAAAAATCCACCGTTTGGAACGTAAGAAACATGAATTTATCAGTTTGAATAGTTGAAAACAGCGTTTTTCTATGTTTTTGCAAGTTTAAAACAGCAATTTTATCGTCATTTCTCATAAATCGCCGTTTCGCACGAAAGAAATATGAATTTATCAGTTTTAATAGTTAAAAACAGCGTTTTTCTATGTTTTTGCAAGTTTAAAACAGCAATTTTATCGTCATTTCTCATAAATCGCCGTTTCACACGAAAGAAACATGAATTTGTCAGTTTGAATAGTTCAAAACAGCGTTTTTCTATGTTTTTGCAAGTTTAAAACAGCAGTTTTATAGTAATTTCTCATAAATCGCCGTTTCGCACGGAAGAAACATGAATTTGTCAGTTTGAGTAGTTCAAAACAGCGTTTTTCTATGTTTTTGCAAGTTTAAAACAGCAATTTTATCGTCATTTCTCATAAATCGCCGTTTCACACGAAAGAAACATGAATTTGTCAGTTTGAATAGTTCAAAACAGCGTTTTTCTATGTTTTTGCAAGTTTAAAACAGCAATTTTATCGTAATTTCTCATAAATCGCCGTTTCGCACGGAAGAAACATGATTTTGTCAGTTTGAATAGTTGAAAACAGCGTTTTTCAATGTTTTTGCAAGTTTGAAACAGCAATTTTATCGTCATTTCTCATAAATCGCCGTTTCGCACGAAAGAAACATGAATTTGTCAGTTTGAATAGTTCAAAACAGCGTTTTTCTATGTTTTTGCAAGTTTAAAACAGCAATTTTATCGTCATAACTCATAAATCGCCGTTTCACACGAAAGAAACATGAATTTGTCAGTTTGAATAGGCAAAACAGCGTTTAACCTATGTTTTTGCAAGTTTAAAACAGCAATTTTATCGTCATTTCTCATAAATCGCCGTTTCGCACGAAAAAAACATGAATTTGTCAGTTTGAATAGTTCAAAACAGCGTTTTTCTATGTTTTTGCAAGTTTAAAACAGCAATTTTATCGTCATTTCTCATAAATCGCCGTTTCACACGAAAGAAATATGAATTTGTCCGTTTCAATAGTTCAAAACAGCGTTTTTCTATGTTTTTGCAAGTTTAAAACAGCAATTTTATCGTGATTTCACACAAATCCACCGTTTCCAACGTAAGAAACATGAATTTATCAGTTTGAATAGTTCAAAACAGCGTTTTTCTATGTTTTTGCAAGTTTAAAACAGCAATTTTATCGTGATTTCACAAAAATCCACCGTTTCGAACGTAAGAAACATGAATTTATCAGTTTGAATAGTTGAAAACAGCGTTTTTCAATGTTTTTGCAAGTTTAAAACAGCAATTTTATCGTGATTTCTCAAAAATCCACCGTTTCCAACGTAAGAAACATGAATTTATCAGTTTGAATAGTTCAAAACAGAGTTTTTCTATGTTTTTGCAAGTTTAAAACAGCAATTTTAGCGTGATTTCACAAAAATCCACCGTTTCGAACGTAAGAAACATGAATTTATCAGTTTGAATAGTTGAAAACAGCGTTTTTCTATGTTTTTGCAAGTTTAAAACAGCAATTTAATCGTCATTTCTCATAAATCGCCGATTCGCACGAAAGAAACATGAATTTGTCAGTTTGAATAGTTCAAAACAGCGTTTTTCTATGTTTTTGCAAGTTTAAAACAGCAATTTTAACGTCATTTCTCATAAATCGCCATTTCACACGAAAGAAACATGAATTTGTCAGTTTGAATAGTTCAAAACAGCGTTTTTTCTATGTTTTTGCAAGTTTAAAACAGCAGTTTTATAGTAATTCTCATAAATCGCCGTTTCGCACGGAAGAAACATGAATTTGTCAGTTTGAGTAGTTCAAAACAGCGTTTTTCTATGTTTTTGCAAGTTTAAAACAGCAATTTTATCGTCATTTCTCATAAATCGCCGTTTCACACGAAAGAAACATGAATTTGTCAGTTTGAATAGTTCAAAACAGCGTTTTTCTATGTTTTTGCAAGTTTAAAACAGCAATTTTATCGTAATTTCTCATAAATCGCCGTTTCGCACGGAAGAAACATGATTTTGTCAGTTTGAATAGTTGAAAACAGCGTTTTTCAATGTTTTTGCAAGTTTGAAACAGCAATTTTATCGTCATTTCTCATAAATCGCCGTTTCGCACGAAAGAAACATGAATTTGTCAGTTTGAATAGTTCAAAACAGCGTTTTTTCTATGTTTTTTGCAAGTTTAAAACAGCAATTTTATCGTCATTTCTCATAAATCGCCGTTTCACACGAAAGAAACATGAATTTGTCAGTTTGAATAGGCAAAACAGCGTTTAACCTATGTTTTTGCAAGTTTAAAATAGCAATTTTATCGTCATTTCTCATAAATCGCCGTTTCGCACGAAAAAAACATGAATTTGTCAGTTTGAATAGTTCAAAACAGCGTTTTTCTATGTTTTTGCAAGTTTAAAACAGCAATTTTATCGTCATTTCTCATAAATCGCCGTTTCACACGAAAGAAACATGAATTTGTCCGTTTCAATAGTTCAAAACAGCGTTTTTCTATGTTTTTGCAAGTTTAAAACAGCAATTTTATCGTGATTTCACACAAATCCACCGTTTCCAACGTAAGAAACATGAATTTATCAGTTTGAATAGTTCAAAACAGCGTTTTTCTATGTTTTTGCAAGTTTAAAACAGCAATTTTATCGTGATTTCACAAAAATCCACCGTTTCGAACGTAAGAAACATGAATTTATCAGTTTGAATAGTTGAAAACAGCGTTTTTCAATGTTTTTTGCAAGTTTAAAACAGCAATTTTATCGTGATTTCTCAAAAATCCACCGTTTCCAACGTAAGAAACATGAATTTATCAGTTTGAATAGTTCAAAACAGAGTTTTTCTATGTTTTTGCAAGTTTAAAACAGCAATTTTAGCGTGATTTCACAAAAATCCACCGTTTCGAACGTAAGAAACATGAATTTATCAGTTTGAATAGTTGAAAACAGCGTTTTTCTATGTTTTTGCAAGTTTAAAACAGCAATTTAATCGTCATTTCTCATAAATCGCCGATTCGCACGAAAGAAACATGAATTTGTCAGTTTGAATAGTTCAAAACAGCGTTTTTCTATGTTTTTGCAAGTTTAAAACAGCAATTTTAACGTCATTTCTCATAAATCGCCATTTCACACGAAAGAAACATGAATTTGTCAGTTTGAATAGTTCAAAACAGCGTTTTTCTATGTTTTTGCAAGTTTAAAACAGCAATTTTATCGTCATTTATCATAAATCGCCGTTTCGCACTAAAGAAACATGAATTTTTCAGTTTGAGTAGTTCAAAACAGCGTTTTTCTATGTTTTTGCAAGTTTAAAACAGCAATTTTATCGTCATTTCTCATAAATCGCCGTTTCACACAAAAGAAACATGAATTTGTCAGTTTGAATAGATCAAAACAGCGTTTTTCTATGTTTTTGCAAGTTTTAAACAGCAATTTTATTATAATTTCTCATAAATCGCCGTTTCGCACGGAAGAAACATGAATTTGTCAGTTTGAATAGTTGAAAATAGCGTTTTTCAATGTTTTTGCAAGTTTAAAACAGCAATTTTATCGTGATTTCACAAAAATCCACCGTTTGGAACGTAAGAAACATGAATTTATCAGTTTGAATAGTTGAAAACAGCGTTTTTCTATGTTTTTGCAAGTTTAAAACAGCAATTTTATCGTCATTTCACATAAATCGCCGTTTCGCACGAAAGAAACATGAATTTGTCAGTTTGAATAGTTCAAAACAGCGTTTTTCTATGTTTTTGCAAGTTTAAAACAGCAATTTTATCGTCATTTCTCATAAATCGCCGTTTCACACGTAAGAAACATGAATTTGTCAGTTTGAATAGTTCAAAACAGCGTTTTTCTATGTTTTTGCAAGTTTAAAACAGCATTTTTCGTCATTTCTCATAAATCGCCGTTTCACACGAAAGAAACATGAATTTGTCAGTTTAAATAGTTCAAAACAGCGTTTTTCTATGTTTTTGCTAGTTTATAACAGCAATTTTATAGTAATTTCTCATAAATCGCCGTTTCGCACGGAAGAAACATGAATTTGTCAGTTTTAGTAGTTCAAAACAGCGTTTTTCTATGTTTTTGCAAGTTTAAAACAGCAGTTTTATAGTAATTTCTCATAAATCGCCGTTTCGCACGGAAGAAACATGATTTTGTCAGTTTGAATAGTTGAAAACAGCGTTTTTCAATGTTTTTGCAAGTTTGAAACAGCAATTTTATCGTCATTTCTCATAAATCGCCGTTTCGCACGAAAGAAACATGAATTTGTCAGTTTGAATAGTTCAAAACAGCGTTTTTCTATGTTTTTGCAAGTTTAAAACAGCAATTTTATCGTCATTTCTCATAAATCGCCGTTTCACACGAAAGAAACATGAATTTGCCAGTTTGAATAGGCAAAACAGCGTTTAACCTATGTTTTTGCAAGTTTAAAACAGCAATTTTATCGTCATTTCTCATAAATCGCCGTTTCGCACGAAAAAAACATGAATTTGTCAGTTTGAATAGTTCAAAACAGCGTTTTTCTATGTTTTTGCAAGTTTAAAACAGCAGTTTTATAGTAATTTCTCATAAATCGCCGTTTCGCACGGAAGAAACATGAATTTATCAGTTTGAATAGTTCAAAACAGCGTTTTTCTATAATTTTGCAAGTTTAAAACAGCAATTTTATCGTGATTTCACAAAAATCCACCGTTTGGAACGTAAGAAACATGAATTTATCAGTTTGAATAGTTCAAAACAGCGTTTTTCTATGTTTTTGCAAGTTTAAAACAGCAATTTTATGGTCATTTCTCATAAATCGCCGTTTCGCACGAAAGAAACATGAATTTTTCAGTTTGAGTAGTTCAAAACAGCGTTTTTCTATGTTTTTGCAAGTTTAAAACAGCAATTTTATCGTCATTTCTCATAAATCGCCGTTTCACACGAAAGAAACATGAATTTGTCAGTTTGAATAGATCAAAACAGCGTTTTTCTATGTTTTTGCAAGTTTAAAACAGCAATTTTATCATAATTTCTCATAAATCTCCGTTTCGCACGGAAGAAACATGAATTTGTCAGTTTGAATAGTTGAAAACAGCGTTTTTCAATGTTTTTGCAAGTTTAAAACAGCAATTTTATCGTGATTTCCCAAAAATCCACCGTTTGGAACGTAAGAAACATGAATTTATCAGTTTGAATAGTTGAAAACAGCGTTTTTCTATGTTTTTGCAAGTTTAAAACAGCAATTTTATCGTCATTTCTCATAAATCGCCGTTTCGCACGAAAGAAATATGAATTTATTAGTTTTAATAGTTAAAAACAGCGTTTTTCTATGTTTTTGCAAGTTTAAAACAGCAATTTTATCGTCATTTCTCATAAATCGCCGTTTCACACGAAAGAAACATGAATTTGTCAGTTTGAATAGTTCAAAACAGCGTTTTTCTATGTTTTTGCAAGTTTAAAACAGCAGTTTTATAGTAATTTCTCATAAATCGCCGTTTCGCACGGAAGAAACATGAATTTGTCAGTTTGAGTAGTTCAAAACAGCGTTTTTCTATGTTTTTGCAAGTTTAAAACAGCAATTTTATCGTCATTTCTCATAAATCGCCGTTTCACACGAAAGAAACATGAATTTGTCAGTTTGAATAGTTCAAAACAGCGTTTTTCTATGTTTTTGCAAGTTTAAAACAGCAATTTTATCGTAATTTCTCATAAATCGCCGTTTCGCACGGAAGAAACATGATTTTGTCAGTTTGAATAGTTGAAAACAGCGTTTTTCAATGTTTTTGCAAGTTTGAAACAGCAATTTTATCGTCATTTCTCATAAATCGCCGTTTCGCACGAAAGAAACATGCATTTGTCAGTTTGAATAGTTCAAAACAGCGTTTTTCTATGTTTTTGCAAGTTTAAAACAGCAATTTTATCGTCATTTCTCATAAATCGCCGTTTCACACGAAAGAAACATGAATTTGTCAGTTTGAATAGGCAAAACAGCGTTTAACCTATGTTTTTGCAAGTTTAAAACAGCAATTTTATCGTCATTTCTCATAAATCGCCGTTTCGCACGAAAAAAACATGAATTTGTCAGTTTGAATAGTTCAAAACAGCGTTTTTCTATGTTTTTGCAAGTTTAAAACAGCAATTTTATCGTCATTTCTCATAAATCGCCGTTTCACACGAAAGAAACATGAATTTGTCCGTTTCAATAGTTCAAAACAGCGTTTTTCTATGTTTTTGCAAGTTTAAAACAGCAATTTTATCGTGATTTCACACAAATCCACCGTTTCCAACGTAAGAAACATGAATTTATCAGTTTGAATAGTTCAAAACAGCGTTTTCCTATGTTTTTGCAAGTTTAAAACAGCAATTTTATCGTGATTTCACAAAAATCCACCGTTTCGTACGTAAGAAACATGAATTTATCAGTTTGAATAGTTGAAAACAGCGTTTTTCAATGTTTTTGCAAGTTTAAAACAGCAATTTTATCGTGATTTCTCAAAAATCCACCGTTTCCAACGTAAGAAACATGAATTTATCAGTTTGAATAGTTTAAAACAGAGTTTTTCTATGTTTTTGCAAGTTTAAAACAGCAATTTTACCGTGATTTCACAAAAATCCACCGTTTCGAACGTAAGAAACATGAATTTATCAGTTTGAATAGTTGAAAACAGCGTTTTTCTATGTTTTTGCAAGTTTAAAACAGCAATTTAATCGTCATTTCTCATAAATCGCCGAATCGCACGAAAGAAACATGAATTTGTCAGTTTGAATAGTTCAAAACAGCGTTTTTCTATGTTTTTGCAAGTTTAAAACAGCAATTTTAACGTCATTTCTCATAAATCGCCATTTCACACGAAAGAAACATGAATTTGTCAGTTTGAATAGTTCAAAACAGCGTTTTTCTATGTTTTTGCAAGTTTAAAACAGCAATTTTATCGTCATTTATCATAAATCGCCGTTTCGCACTAAAGAAACATGAATTTTTCAGTTTGAGTAGTTCAAAACAGCGTTTTTCTATGTTTTTGCAAGTTTAAAACAGCAATTTTATCGTCATTTCTCATAAATCGCCGTTTCACACAAAAGAAACATGAATTTGTCAGTTTGAATAGATCAAAACAGCGTTTTTCTATGTTTTTGCAAGTTTTAAACAGCAATTTTATTATAATTTCTCATAAATCGCCGTTTCGCACGGAAGAAACATGAATTTGTCAGTTTGAATAGTTAAAAATAGCGTTTTTCAATGTTTTTGCAAGTTTAAAACAGCAATTTTATCGTGATTTCACAAAAATCCACCGTTTGGAACGTAAGAAACATGAATTTATCAGTTTGAATAGTTGAAAACAGCGTTTTTCTATGTTTTTGCAAGTTTAAAACAGCAATTTTATCGTCATTTCACATAAATCGCCGTTTCGCACGAAAGAAACATGAATTTGTCAGTTTGAGTAGTTCAAAACAGCGTTTTTCTATGTTTTTGCAAGTTTATAACAGCAATTTTATCGTCATTTCTCATAAATCGCCGTTTCACACGAAAGAAACATGAATTTGTCAGTTTGATTAGTTCAAAACAGCGTTTTTCTATGTTTTTGCAAGTTTATAACAGCAATTTTATAGTAATTTCTCATAAATCGCCGTTTCACACGAAAGAAACATGAATTTGTCAGTTTGAATAGTTCAAAACAGCGTTTTTCTATGTTTTTGCAAGTTTAAAACAGCAATTTTATAGTAATTTCTCATAAATCGCCGTTTCGCACGGAAGAAACATGAATTTGTCAGTTTGAGTAGTTCAAAACAGCGTTTTTATATGTATTTGCAAGTTTAAAACAGCAATTTTATTGTGATTTCACAAAAATCCACCGTTTCGAACGTAAGAAACATGAATTTATCAGTTTGAATAGTTGAAAACAGCGTTTTTCTATGTTTTTGCAAGTTTAAAACAGCAATTTTATCGTCATTTTTCATAAATCGCCGTTTCGCACGAAAGAAACATGAATTTGTCAGTTTGAATAGTTCAAAACAGCGTTTTTCTATGTTTTTGCAAGTTTAAAACAGCAATTTTATCGTGATTTCACAAAAATCCACCGTTTCGAACGTAAGAAACATGAATTTATCAGTTTGAATAGTTGAAAACAGCGTTTTTCTATGTTTTTGCAAGTTTATAACAGCAATTTTATAGTAATTTCTCATAAATCGCCGTTTCGCACGGAAGAAACATGAATTTGTCAGTTTGAGTAGTTCAAAACAGCGTTTTTTCTATGTTTTTGCAAGTTTAAAACAGCAATTTTATCGTGATTTCACAAAAATCCACCGTTTCGAACGTAAGAAACATGAATTTATCAGTTTGAATAGTTGAAAACAGCGTTTTTCTATGTTTTTGCAAGTTTATAACAGCAATTTTATAGTAATTTCTCATAAATCGCCGTTTCGCACGGAAGAAACATGAATTTGTCAGTTTGAGTAGTTCAAAACAGCGTTTTTCCATGTTTTTGCAAGTTTAAAACAGCAATTTTATAGTAATTTCTCATAAATCGCCATTTCGCACGGTAGAAACATGAATTTGTCAGTTTGAGTAGTTCAAAACAGCGTTTTTCTATGTTTTTTGCAAGTTTAAAACAGCAATTTTATCGTCATTTCTCATAAATCGCCGTTTCACACGAAAGAAACATGAATTTGTCAGTTTGAATAGTTCAAAACAGCGTTTTTCTATGTTTTTGCAAGTTTAAAACAGCAATTTTATCGTAATTTCTCATAAATCGCCGTTTCGCACGGAAGAAACATGAATTTGTCAGTTTGAATAGTTGAAAACAGCGTTTTTCAATGTTTTTGCAAGTTTAAAACAGCAATTTTATCGTGATTTCACAAAAATCCACCGTTTGGAACGTAAGAAACATGAATTTATCAGTGAATAGTTGAAAACAGCGTTTTTCTTTTTTTTGCAAGTTTAAAACAGCAATTTTATCGTGATTTCACAAAAATCCACCGTTTCGAACGTAAGAAACATGAATTTATCAGTTTGAATAGTTCAAAACAGCGTTTTTCTATGTTTTTGCAAGTTTAAATCAGCAATTTTATCGTGATTTCACAAAAATCCACCGTTTCGAACGTAAGAAACATGAATTTATCAGTTTGAATAGTTGAAAACAGCGTTTTTCTATGTTTTTGCAAGTTTATAACAGCAATTTTATCGTCATTTCTCATAAATCGCCGTTTCACACGAAAGAAACATGAATTTGTCAGTTTGATTAGTTCAAAACAGCGTTTTTCTATGTTTTTGCAAGTTTATAACAGCAATTTTATAGTAATTTCTCATAAATCGCCGTTTCACACGAAAGAAACATGAATTTGTCAGTTTGAATAGTTCAAAACAGCGTTTTTCTATGTTTTTGCAAGTTTAAAACAGCAATTTTATCGTAATTTCTCATAAATCGCCGTTTCGCACTGAAGAAACATGAATTTGTCAGTTTGAATAGTTCAAAACAGCGTTTTTCTATGTTTTTGCAAGTTTAAAACAGCAATTTTTTCGTCATTTCTCATAAATCGCCGTTTCACACGTAAGAAACATGAATTTGTCAGTTTGAGTAGTTCAAAACAGCGTTTTTCTATGTTTTTGCAAGTTTAAAACAGCAATTTTATCGTCATTTCTCATAAATCGCCGTTTCACACGAAAGAAACATGAATTTGTCAGTTTGAATAGTTCAAAACAGCGCTTTTCTATGTTTTTACAAGTTTAAAACAGCAATTTTATCGCCATTTCTCATAAATCGCCGTTTCACACGAAAGAAACATGAATTTGTCAGTTTGAATAAATCAAAACAGCGTTTTTCTATGTTTTTGCAAGTTTAAA
>CAWWDY010000253.1:0-41588 GCA_963942605.1 Poecilus cupreus
AATCGCCGTTTCGCATGAAAGAAACATGAATTTATCAGTTTGAATAGTTGAAAACAGCGTTTTTCTATGTTTTTGCAAGTTTAAAACAGCAGTTTTATCGTGATTTTCACAAAAATCCACCGTTTCGCACGAAAGAAACATGAATTTGTCAGTTTGAATAGTTCAAAACAGCGTTTTTCTATGTTTTTGCTAGTTTAAAACAGCAATTTTATCGTCATTTCTCATAAATCGCCGTTTCGCACGAAAGAAACCTGAATTAATCAGTTTGAATAGTTGAAAACAGCGTTTTTCTATGTTTTTGCAAGTTTTAAAACAGCAATTTTATCGTCATTTCTCATAAATCGCCGTTTCGCACGTAAGAAACATGATTTTGTCAGTTTGAATAGTTCAAAACAGCGTTTTTCCATGTTTTTGCAAGTTTAAATCAGCAATTTTATAGTCATTTCTCATAATCGCCGTTTCGCACGAAAGAAACATGAATTTGTCAGTTTGAATAGTTGAAAACAGCGTTTTTCTATGTTTTTGCAAGTTTAAAACAGCAGTTTTATCGTGATTTCACAAAAATCCACTGTTTCGAACGAAAGAAACCTGAATTTATCAGTTTGAATAGTTAAAAACAGCGTTTTTCTATGTTTTTGCAACTTTAAAACAGCAATTTTATCGTCATTTTTCATAAATCGCCGTTTCGCACGAAAGAAACATGAATTTGTCAATTTGAAAAGTTCAAAACAGCGTTTTTCTATGTTTTTGCAAGTTTAAAACAGCAATTTTTATCGTCATTTCTCATAAATCGCCGTTTCACACGAAAGAAACATGAATTTGTCAGTTTGAATAATTCAAAACAGCGTTTTTCTATGTTTTTGCAAGTTTAAAACAGCAGTTTTATCGTGATTTCACAAAAATCCACCGTTTCGCACGAAAGAAACATGAATTTGTCAGTTTGAATAGCTGAAAACAGCTTTTTTCTATGTTTTTGCAAGTTTAAAACAGCAATTTTATTGTCATATCTCATAAATCGCTGTTTCGCACGAAAGAAATATGAATTTATCAGTTTGAATAGTTGAAAACAGCGTTTTTCTATGTTTTTGCAAATTTAAAACAGCAATTTTATCGTCATTTCTCATAAATCGCCGTTTCACACGAAAGAAACATGAATTTGTCAGTTTGAATAATTCAAAACAGCGTTTTTTCTATGTTTTTGCAAGTTTAAAACAGCAGTTTTATCGTGATTTCACAAAATCCACCGTTTCGCACGAAAGAAACATGAATTTGTCAGTTTGAATAGTTCAAAACAGCGTTTTTCTATGTTTTTGCTAGTTTAAAACAGCAATTTTATCGTCATTTCTCATAAATCGCCGTTTCGCACGAAAGAAACATGAATTTATCAGTTTGAATAGTTGAAAACAGCGTTTTTTCTATGTTTTTGCAAGTTTAAAACAGCAATTTTAACGTCATTTCTCATAAATCGCCGTTTCGCACGAAAGAAACATGAATTTGTCAAATTGAATAGTTGAAAACAGCGTTTTTCTATGTTTTTCCAAGTTTAAATCAGCAATATAATCGTCATTTCACGTAAATCGCCGTTTCACACGAAAGAAACATGAATTTGTCAGTTTGAATAGTTCAAAACAGCGTTTTTCTATGTTTTTGCAAGTTTAAAACAACAGTTTTATCGTGATTGCACAAAAATCCACTGTTTCGAACGAAAGAAACCTGAATTTATCAGTTTGAATAGTTAAAAACAGCGTTTTTCTATGTTTTTGCAAGTTTAAAACAGCAATTTTATCGTCATTTCTCATAAATCGCCGTTTCGCACGAAAGAAACATGAATTTGTCAGTTTGAAAAGTTCAAAACAGCGTTTTTTCTATGTTTT
This sequence comes from Poecilus cupreus, assembly GCA_963942605.1. Classification (NCBI taxonomy): domain Eukaryota; kingdom Metazoa; phylum Arthropoda; class Insecta; order Coleoptera; family Carabidae; genus Poecilus; species Poecilus cupreus. Next base: position 1,875 of record CAWWDY010000253.1, read on the forward strand.
TGCAAGTTTAAAACAGCAATTTTATCGTCATTTCTCATAAATCGCCATTTCAAACAAAAGAAACATGAATTTATCAGTTTGAATAGTTGAAAACAGCGTTTTTTCTATGTTTTTGCAAGTTTAAAACAGCAATTTTATAGTCATTTCTCATAAATCGCCGTTTCGCATGAAAGAAACATGAATTTATCAGTTTGAATAGTTGAAAACAGCGTTTTTCTATGTTTTTGCAAGTTTAAATCAGCAGTTTTATCGTCATTTCACAAAAATCCACCGTTTCGAACGAAAGAAACCTGAATTTATCAGTTTGAATAGTTCCAAACAGCGTTTTTTTATGTTTTTGCAAGTTTAAAACAGCAATTTTATCGTCATTTCTCATAAATCGCCGTTTCGCACGAAAGACACATGAATTTATCAGTTAGAATAGTTGAAACAGAGTTTTTAATTGTTTTTGCAAGTTTAAAACAGCAATTTTATCGTCATTTTTTATAATTCGCCGTTTCGCACGAAAGAAACATGAATTTGTCAGTTTGAATAGTTAAAAACAGCGTTTTTCTATGTTTTTGCAAGTTTAATACAGCAATTTTATCGTCATTTCTCATTAATCGCCGTTTCATACGAAAGAACATTAATTTGTCAGTTTGAATAGTTCAAAACAGCGTTTTTCTATGTTTTTGCAAGTTTAAAACAGCAGTTTTATCGTGATTTCACAAAAATCCACATTTTCGCACGAAAGAAACATGAATTTGTCAGTTTGAATAGTTGAAACCAGCTTTTTTCTATGTTTTTGCAAGTTTAAAACAGCAATTTTATCGTCATATCTCATAAATCGCCGTTTCGCACGAAAGAAACATGAATTTATCAGTTTGAATATTTGAAAACAGCGTTTTTTCTATGTTTTTGCAAGTTTAAAACAGCAATTTTATTGTCATTTCTCATAAATCGCTGTTTCACACGAAAGAAACATGAATTTGTCAGTTTGAATAATTCAAAACAGCGTTTTTCTATGTTTTTGCAAGTTTAAAACAGCAGTTTTATCGTGATTTCACAAAAATCCACCGTTTCGAAAGAAACATGAATTTATCAGTTTGAATAGTTGAAAACAGCGTTTTTCTATGTTTTTGCAAGTTTAAAACAGCAATTTTATCGTCATTTCTCATAAATCGCCGTTTCGCACGAAAGAAACATGAATTTGTCAGTTTGAATAGTTCAAAACAGCGTTTTTCTATGTTTTTGCAAGTTTTAAAACAGCAATATAATCCTCATTTCTCATAAATCGCCGTTTCACACGAAAGAAACATGAATTTATCAGTTAGAATAGTTGAAAACAGCGTTTTTCTATGTTTTTGCAAGTTTTAAAACAGCAATTTTATCGTCATTTCTCATAAATCGCTGTTTCACACGAAAGAAACATGAATTTGTCAGTTTGAATAATTCAAAACAGCGTTTTTCTATGTTTTTGCAAGTTTAAAACAGCAATTTTATCCTCATTTCTAATAAATTGCCGTTTCATACAAAACAAACATGAATTTATCAGTTTGAATAGTTGAAAACAGCGTTTTTCTATGTTTTTGCAAGTTTAAAACAGCAATTTTATCGTCATTTCTCATAAATCGCCGTTTCGCATGAAAGAAACATGAATTTATCAGTTTGAATAGTTGAAAACAGCGTTTTTCTATGTTTTTGCAAGTTTAAAACAGAAGCTTTATCGTGATTTCACAAAAATCCACCGTTTCGCACGAAAGAAACATGAATTTGTCAGTTTGAATAGTTCAAAACAGCGTTTTTCTATGTTTTTGCTAGTTTAAAACAGCAATTTTATCGTCATTTCTAATAAATCGCCGTTTCGCACGAAAGAACATGAATTTATCAGTTTGAATAGTTGAAAACTGCGTTTTTCTATGTTTTTGCAAGTTTAAAACAGCAATTTTATCGTCATTTCTCATAAATCGCCGTTTCGCACGAAAGTAACATGAATTTATCAGTTTTGTATAGTTGAAAACAGCGTTTTTCTATGTTTTTGCAAGTTTGAAACAGCAATTTTATCGTTATTTCTCATAAATCGCCGTTTCGCACGAAAGAAACATGAATTTGTCAGTTTGAATAATTCAAAACAGCGTTTTTTCTATGTTTTTGCAAGTTTAAAACAGCAGTTTTATCGTGATTTCACAAAAATCCACCGTTTCGAACGAAAGAAACCTGAATTTATCAGTTTGAATAGTTCAAAAAGCGTTTTTCTATGTTTTTGCAAGTTTAAAACATCAATTTTATCGTCATTTCTCATAAATCGCCGTTTCGAACGAAAGAAACCTGAATTTATCAGTTTGAATAGTTCAAAAAGCGTTTTTCTATGTTTTTGCAAGTTTAAAACAGCAATTTTATCGTCATTTCTCATAAATCCCCGTTTCGCACGAAAGAAACATGAATTTATCAGTTTGAATAGTTGAAAACAGCGTTTTTCTATGTTTTTGCAAGTTTAAAACAGCAATTTTATAGTCATTTCTCATAAATCGCCGTTTCGCATGAAAGAAACATGAATTTATCAGTTTGAATAGTTGAAAACAGCGTTTTTTCTATGTTTTTGCAAGTTTAAAACAGCAATTTTTTCGTCATTTCTCATAAATCGCCGTTTCGCACGAAAGAAACCTAAATTTATCAGTTTGAATAGTTGAAAACAGCGTTTTTCTATGTTTTTGCAAGTTTAAAACAGCAATTTTATCCTCATTTCTCATAAATCGCCGTTTCACACGAAAGAAACATGAATTTGTCAGTTTGAATAGTTCAAAACAGCGTTTTTCTATGTTTTTGCAAGTTTAAAACAGCAGTTTTATCGTGATTTCACAAAAATCCACCGTTTCGCATGAAAGAAACATGAATTTGTCAGTTTGAATAGTTGAAAACAGCTTTTTTATATGTTTTTTGCAAGTTTAAAACAGCAATTTATCGTCATATCTCATAAATCGCTGTTTCGCACGAAAGAAACATGAATTTATCAGTTTGAATAGTTGAAAACAGCGTTTTTCTATGTTTTTGCAAGTTTAAAACAGCAATTTTATCGTCATTTCTCATAAATCGCCGTTTCGCACGAAAGAAACATTAATTTGTCAGTTTGAATAGTTCAAAACAGCGTTTTTCTATGTTTTTGCAAGTTTAAAACAGCAATTTTATCCTCATTTCTCATAAATCGCCGTTTCATACGAAAGAAACATGAATTTATCAGTTTGAATAGTTGAAAACAGCGTTTTTCTATGTTTTTGCAAGTTTAAAACAGCAATTTTATCGTCATTTCTCATAAATCGCCGTTTCGCATGAAAGAAACATGAATTTATCAGTTTGAATAGTTGAAAACAGCGTTTTTCTATGTTTTTGCAAGTTTAAAACAGAAGTTTTATCGTGATTTCACAAAAATCCACCGTTTCGCACGAAAGAAACATGAATTTGTCAGTTTGAATAGTTCAAAACAGCGTTTTTCTATGTTTTTGCTAGTTTAAAACAGCAATTTTATCGTCATTTCTCATAAATCGCCGTTTCGCACGAAAGAACATGAATTTATCAGTTTGAATAGTTGAAAACTGCGTTTTTCTATGTTTTTGCAAGTTTAAAACAGCAATTTTATCGTCATTTCTCATAAATCGCCGTTTCGCACGAAAGTAACATGAATTTATCAGTTTGTATAGTTGAAAACAGCGTTTTTCTATGTTTTTGCAAGTTTAAAACAGCAATTTTATCGTTATTTCTCATAAATCGCCGTTTCGCACGAAAGAAACATGAATTTGTCAGTTTGAATAATTCAAAACAGCGTTTTTCTATGTTTTTGCAAGTTTAAAACAGCAGTTTTATCGTGATTTCACAAAAATCCACCGTTTCGAACGAAAGAAACCTGAATTTATCAGTTTGAATAGTTCAAAAAGCGTTTTTCTATGTTTTTGCAAGTTTAAAACAGCAATTTTATCGTCATTTCTCATAAATCGCCGTTTCGAACGAAAGAAACCTGAATTTATCAGGTTGAATAGTTCAAAAAGCGTTTTTCTATGTTTTTGCAAGTTTAAAACAGCAATTTTATCGTCATTTCTCATAAATCCCCGTTTCGCACGAAAGAAACATGAATTTATCAGTTTGAATAGTTGAAAACAGCGTTTTTCTATGTTTTTGCAAGTTTAAAACAGCAATTTTATAGTCATTTCTCATAAATCGCCGTTTCGCATGAAAGAAACATGAATTTATCAGTTTAAATAGTTGAAAACAGCGTTTTTCTATGTTTTTGCAAGTTTAAAACAGCAATTTTTTCGTCATTTCTCATAAATCGCCGTTTCGCACGAAAGAAACCTAAATTTATCAGTTTGAATAGTTGAAAACAGCGTTTTTCTATGTTTTTGCAAGTTTAAAACTGCAATTTTATCCTCATTTCTCATAAATCGCCGTTTCACACGAAAGAAACATGAATTTGTCAGTTTGAATAGTTCAAAACAGCGTTTTTCTATGTTTTTGCAAGTTTAAAACAGCAGTTTTATCGTGATTTCACAAAAATCCACCGTTTCGCATGAAAGAAACATGAATTTGTCAGTTTGAATAGTTGAAAACAGCTTTTTTATATGTTTTTGCAAGTTTAAAACAGCAATTTTATCGTCATATCTCATAAATCGCTGTTTCGCACGAAAGAAACATGAATTTATCAGTTTGAATAGTTGAAAACAGCGTTTTTCTATGTTTTTGCAAGTTTAAAACAGCAATTTTATCGTCATTTCTCATAAATCGCCGTTTCGCACGAAAGAAACATTAATTTGTCAGTTTGAATAGTTCAAAACAGCGTTTTTCTATGTTTTTGCAAGTTTAAAACAGCAATTTTATCCTCATTTCTCATAAATCGCCGTTTCATACGAAAGAAACATGAATTTATCAGTTTGAATAGTTGAAAACAGCGTTTTTCTATGTTTTTGCAAGTTTAAAACAGCAATTTTATCGTCATTTCTCATAAATCGCCGTTTCGCATGAAAGAAACATGAATTTATCAGTTTGAATAGTTGAAAACAGCGTTTTTCTATGTTTTTGCAAGTTTAAAACAGAAGTTTTATCGTGATTTCACAAAAATCCACCGTTTCGCACGAAAGAAACATGAATTTGTCAGTTTGAATAGTTCAAAACAGCGTTTTACTATGTTTTTGCTAGTTTAAAACAGCAATTTTATCGTCATTTCTCATAAATCGCCGTTTCGCACGAAAGAAACATGAATTTATCAGTTTCAATAGTTGAAAACAGCGTTTTTCTATGTTTTTGCAAGTTTAAATCAGCAATTTTATCGTCATTTCTCATAAATCGCCGTTTCGCACGAAAGAAACATGAATTTGTCAGTTTGAATAGTTGAAAACAGCGTTTTTCTATGTTTTTCCAAGTTTAAATCAGCAATATAATCGTCATTTCACGTAAATCGCCGTTTCACACGAAAGAAACATGAATTTGTCAGTTTGAATAGTTCAAAACAGCGTTTTTCTATGTTTTTGCAAGTTTAAAACAACAGTTTTATCGTGATTGCACAAAAATCCACTGTTTCGAACGAAAGAAACCTAAATTTATCAGTTTGAATAGTTAAAAACAGCGTTTTCCTATGTTTTTGCAAGTTTAAAACAGCAATTTTATCGTCATTTCTCATAAATCGCCGTTTCGCACGAAAGAAACATGAATTTGTCAGTTTGAAAAGTTCAAAACAGCGTTTTTCTATGTTTTTGCAAGTTTAAAACAGCAATTTTATCGTCATTTCTCATAAATCGCCATTTCAAACAAAAGAAACATGAATTTATCAGTTTGAATAGTTGAAAACAGCGTTTTTCTATGTTTTTGCAAGTTTAAAACAGCAATTTTATAGTCATTTCTCATAAATCGCCGTTTCGCATGAAAGAAACATGAATTTATCAGTTTGAATAGTTAAAAACAGCGTTTTTCTATGTTTTTGCAAGTTTAATACAGCAATTTTATCGTCATTTCTCATTAATCGCCGTTTCACACGAAAGAAACATTAATTTGTCAGTTTGAATAGTTCAAAACAGCGTTTTTCTATGTTTTTGCAAGTTTAAAACAGCAGTTTTATCGTGATTTCACAAAAATCCACATTTTCGCACGAAAGAAACATGAATTTGTCAGTTTGAATAGTTGAAACCAGCTTTTTTCTATGTTTTTGCAAGTTTAAAACAGCAATTTTATCGTCATATCTCATAAATCGCCGTTTTGCACGAAAGAAACATGAATTTATCAGTTTGAATAGTTGAAAACAGCGTTTTTCTATGTTTTTGCAAGTTTAAAACAGCAATTTTATTGTCATTTCTCATAAATCGCTGTTTCACACGAAAGAAACATGAATTTGTCAGTTTGAATAATTCAAAACAGCGTTTTTCTATGTTTTTGCAAGTTTAAAACAGCAGTTTTATCGTGATTTCACAAAAATCCACCGTTTCGAAAGAAACATGAATTTATCAGTTTGAATAGTTGAAAACAGCGTTTTTCTATGTTTTTGCAAGTTTAAAACAGCAATTTTATCGTCATTTCTCATAAATCGCCGTTTCGCACGAAAGAAACATGAATTTGTCAGTTTGAATAGTTCAAAACAGCGTTTTTCTATGTTTTTGCAAGTTTAAAACAGCAATATAATCCTCATTTCTCATAAATCGCCGTTTCACACGAAAGAAACATGAATTTATCAGTTAGAATAGTTGAAAACAGCGTTTTTCTATGTTTTTGCAAGTTTAAAACAGCAATTTTATCGTCATTTCTCATAAATCGCTGTTTCACACGAAAGAAACATGAATTTGTCAGTTTGAATAATTCAAAACAGCGTTTTTCTATGTTTTTGCAAGTTTAAAACAGCAATTTTATCCTCATTTCTAATAAATTGCCGTTTCATACAAAAGAAACATGAATTTATCAGTTTGAATAGTTTAAAACAGCGTTTTTCTATGTTTTTGCAAGTTTAAAACAGCAATTTTATAGTCATTTCTCATAAATCGCCGTTTCGCATGAAAGAAACATGAATTTATCAGTTTGAATAGTTGAAAACAGCGTTTTTCTATGTTTTTGCAAGTTTAAAACAGAAGCTTTATCGTGATTTCACAAAAATCCACCGTTTCGCACGAAAGAAACATGAATTTGTCAGTTTGAATAGTTCAAAACAGCGTTTTTCTATGTTTTTGCTAGTTTAAAACAGCAATTTTATCGTCATTTCTAATAAATCGCCGTTTCGCACGAAAGAACATGAATTTATCAGTTTGAATAGTTGAAAACTGCGTTTTTCTATGTTTTTGCAAGTTTAAAACAGCAATTTTATCGTCATTTCTCATAAATCGCCGTTTCGCACGAAAGTAACATGAATTTATCAGTTTGTATAGTTGAAAACAGCGTTTTTCTATGTTTTTGCAAGTTTAAAACAGCAATTTTATCGTTATTTCTCATAAATCGCCGTTTCGCACGAAAGAAACATGAATTTGTCAGTTTGAATAATTCAAAACAGCGTTTTTCTATGTTTTTGCAAGTATAAAACAGCAGTTTTATCGTGATTTCACAAAAATCCACGGTTTCGAACGAAAGAAACCTGAATTTATCAGTTTGAATAGTTCAAAAAGCGTTTTTCTATGTTTTTGCAAGTTTAAAACAGCAATTTTATCGTCATTTCTCATAAATCGCCGTTTCGAACGAAAGAAACCTGAATTTATCAGTTTGAATAGTTCAAAAAGCGTTTTTCTATGTTTTTGCAAGTTTAAAACAGCAATTTTATCGTTATTTCTCATAAATCGCCGTTTCGCACGAAAGAAACATGAATTTGTCAGTTTGAATAATTCAAAACAGCGTTTTTCTATGTTTTTGCAAGTTTAAAACAGCAGTTTTATCGTAATTTCACAAAAATCCACCGTTTCGAACGAAAGAAACCTGAATTTATCAGTTTGAATAGTTGAAAACAGCGTTTTTCTATGTTTTTGCAAGTTTAAAACAGCAATTTTATCGTCATTTCTCATAAATCGCCGTTTCGCATGAAAGAAACATGAATTTATCAGTTTGAATAGTTGAAAACAGCGTTTTTCTATGTTTTTGCAAGTTTAAAACAGAAGTTTTATCGTGATTTCACAAAAATCCACCGTTTCGCACGAAAGAAACATGAATTTGTCAGTTTGAATAGTTCAAAACAGCGTTTTTCTATGTTTTTGCTAGTTTAAAACAGCAATTTTATCGTCATTTCTCATAAATCGCCGTTTCGCACGAAAGAACATGAATTTATCAGTTTGAATAGTTGAAAACTGCGTTTTTCTATGTTTTTGCAAGTTTAAAACAGCAATTTTTTCGTCATTTCTCATAAATCGCCGTTTCGCACGAAAGTAACATGAATTTATCAGTTTGTATAGTTGAAAACAGCGTTTTTCTATGTTTTTGCAAGTTTAAAACAGCAATTTTATCGTTATTTCTCATAAATCGCCGTTTCGCACGAAAGAAACATGAATTTGTCAGTTTGAATAATTCAAAACAGCGTTTTTCTATGTTTTTGCAAGTTTAAAACAGCAGTTTTATCGTGATTTCACAAAAATCCACCGTTTCGAACGAAAGAAACCTGAATTTATCAGTTTGAATAGTTCAAAAAGCGTTTTTCTATGTTTTTGCAAGTTTAAAACAGCAATTTTATCGTCATTTCTCATAAATCGCCGTTTCGAACGAAAGAAACCTGAATTTATCAGGTTGAATAGTTCAAAAAGCGTTTTTCTATGTTTTTGCAAGTTTAAAACAGCAATTTTATCGTCATTTCTCATAAATCCCCGTTTCGCACGATAGAAACATGAATTTATCAGTTTGAATAGTTGAAAACAGCGTTTTTCTATGTTTTTGCAAGTTTAAAACAGCAATTTTATAGTCATTTCTCATAAATCGCCGTTTCGCATGAAAGAAACATGAATTTATCAGTTTAAATAGTTGAAAACAGCGTTTTTCTATGTTTTTGCAAGTTTAAAACAGCAATTTTTTCGTCATTTCTCATAAATCGCCGTTTCGCACGAAAGAAACCTAAATTTATCAGTTTGAATAGTTGAAAACAGCGTTTTTCTATGTTTTTGCAAGTTTAAAACTGCAATTTTATCCTCATTTCTCATAAATCGCCGTTTCACACGAAAGAAACATGAATTTGTCAGTTTGAATAGTTCAAAACAGCGTTTTTCTATGTTTTTGCAAGTTTAAAACAGCAGTTTTATCGTGATTTCACAAAAATCCACCGTTTCGCATGAAAGAAACATGAATTTGTCAGTTTGAATAGTTGAAAACAGCTTTTTTATATGTTTTTGCAAGTTTAAAACAGCAATTTTATCGTCATATCTCATAAATCGCTGTTTCGCACGAAAGAAACATGAATTTATCAGTTTGAATAGTTGAAAACAGCGTTTTTCTATGTTTTTGCAAGTTTAAAACAGCAATTTTATCGTCATTTCTCATAAATCGCCGTTTCGCACGAAAGAAACATTAATTTGTCAGTTTGAATAGTTCAAAACAGCGTTTTTCTATGTTTTTGCAAGTTTAAAACAGCAATTTTATCCTCATTTCTCATAAATCGCCGTTTCATACGAAAGAAACATGAATTTATCAGTTTGAATAGTTGAAAACAGCGTTTTTCTATGTTTTTGCAAGTTTAAAACAGCAATTTTATCGTCATTTCTCATAAATCGCCGTTTCGCATGAAAGAAACATGAATTTATCAGTTTGAATAGTTGAAAACAGCGTTTTTCTATGTTTTTGCAAGTTTAAAACAGAAGTTTTATCGTGATTTCACAAAAATCCACCGTTTCGCACGAAAGAAACATGAATTTGTCAGTTTGAATAGTTCAAAACAGCGTTTTACTATGTTTTTGCTAGTTTAAAACAGCAATTTTATCGTCATTTCTCATAAATCGCCGTTTCGCACGAAAGAAACATGAATTTATCAGTTTCAATAGTTGAAAACAGCGTTTTTCTATGTTTTTGCAAGTTTAAATCAGCAATTTTATCGTCATTTCTCATAAATCGCCGTTTCGCACGAAAGAAACATGAATTTGTCAGTTTGAATAGTTGAAAACAGCGTTTTTCTATGTTTTTCCAAGTTTAAATCAGCAATATAATCGTCATTTCACGTAAATCGCCGTTTCAAACGAAAGAAACATGAATTTGTCAGTTTGAATAGTTCAAAACAGCGTTTTTCTATGTTTTTGCAAGTTTAAAACAACAGTTTTATCGTGATTGCACAAAAATCCACTGTTTCGAACGAAAGAAACCTGAATTTATCAGTTTGAATAGTTAAAAACAGCGTTTTTCTATGTTTTTGCAAGTTTAAAACAGCAATTTTATCGTCATTTCTCATAAATCGCCGTTTCGCACGAAAGAAACATGAATTTGTCAGTTTGAAAAGTTCAAAACAGCGTTTTTCTATGTTTTTGCAAGTTTAAAACAGCAATTTTATCGTCATTTCTCACAAATCGCCATTTCAAACAAAAGAAACATGAATTTATCAGTTTGAATAGTTGAAAACAGCGTTTTTCTATGTTTTTGCAAGTTTAAAACAGCAATTTTATAGTCATTTCTCATAAATCGCCGTTTCGCATGAAAGAAACATGAATTTATCAGTTTGAATAGTTGAAAACAGCGTTTTTCTATGTTTTTGCAAGTTTAAAACAGCAATTTTTTCGTCATTTCTCATAAATCGCCGTTTTGCACGAAAGAAACCTAAATTTATCAGTTTGAATAGTTGAAAACAGCGTTTTTCTATGTTTTTGCAAGTTTAAAACAGCAATTTTATCCTCATTTCTCATAAATCGCCGTTTCACACGAAAGAAACATGAATTTGTCAGTTTGAATAGTTCAAAACAGCGTTTTTCTATGTTTTTGCAAGTTTAAAACAGCAGTTTTATCGTCATTTCTCATAAATCGCCGTTTCGCATGAAAGAAACATGAATTTATCAGTTTGAATAGTTGAAAACAGCGTTTTTCTATGTTTTTGCAAGTTTAAAACAGCAGTTTTATCGTGATTTCACAAAAATCCACCGTTTCGCATGAAAGAAACATGAATTTATCAGTTTGAATAGTTGAAAACAGCGTTTTTCTATGTTTTTGCAAGTTTAAAACAGCAATTTTATCGTCATTTCTCATAAATCGCCGTTTCGCACGAAAGAAACATTAATTTGTCAGTTTGAATAGTTCAAAACAGCGTTTTTCTATGTTTTTGCAAGTTTAAAACAGCAATTTTATCCTCATTTCTCATAAATCGCCGTTTCATACAAAAGAAACATGAATTTATCAGTTTGAATAGTTGAAAACAGCGTTTTTCTATGTTTTTGCAAGTTTAAAACAGCAATTTTATCGTCATTTCTCATAAATCGCCGTTTCGCATGAAAGAAACATGAATTTATCAGTTTGAATAGTTGAAAACAGCGTTTTTCTATGTTTTTGCAAGTTTAAAACAGAAGTTTTATCGTGATTTCACAAAAATCCACCGTTTCGCACGAAAGAAACATGAATTTGTCAGTTTGAATAGTTCAAAACAGCGTTTTTCTACGTTTTTGCTAGTTTAAAACAGCAATTTTATCGTCATTTCTCATAAATCGCCGTTTCGCACGAAAGAACATGAATTTATCAGTTTGAATAGTTGAAAACTGCGTTTTTCTATGTTTTTGCAAGTTTAAAACAGCAATTTTATCGTCATTTCTCATAAATCGCCGTTTCGCACGAAAGTAACATGAATTTATCAGTTTGTATAGTTGAAAACAGCGTTTTTCTATGTTTTTGCAAGTTTAAAACAGCAATTTTATCGTTATTTCTCATAAATCGCCGTTTCGCACGAAAGAAACATGAATTTGTCAGTTTGAATAATTCAAAACAGCGTTTTTCTATGTTTTTGCAAGTTTAAAACAGCAGTTTTATCGTGATTTCACAAAAATCCACCGTTTCGAACGAAAGAAACCTGAATTTATCAGTTTGAATAGTTCAAAAAGCGTTTTTCTATGTTTTTGCAAGTTTAAAACAGCAATTTTATCGTCATTTCTCATAAATCGCCGTTTCGAACGAAAGAAACCTGAATTTATCAGTTTGAATAGTTCAAAAAGCGTTTTTCTATGTTTTTGCAAGTTTAAAACAGCAATTTTATCGTCATTTCTCATAAATCCCCGTTTCGCACGAAAGAAACATGAATTTATCAAATTGAATAGTTGAAAACAGCGTTTTTCTATGTTTTTGCAAGTTTAAAACAGCAATTTTATAGTCATTTCTCATAAATCGCCGTTTCGCATGAAAGAAACATGAATTTATCAGTTTGAATAGTTGAAAACAGCGTTTTTCTATGTTTTTGCAAGTTTAAAACAGCAATTTTTTCGTCATTTCTCATAAATCGCCGTTTCGCACGAAAGAAACCTAAATTTATCAGTTTGAATAGTTGAAAACAGCGTTTTTCTATGTTTTTGCAAGTTTAAAACTGCAATTTTATCCTCATTTCTCATAAATCGCCGTTTCACACGAAAGAAACATGAATTTGTCAGTTTGAATAGTTCAAAACAGCGTTTTTCTATGTTTTTGCAAGTTTAAAACAGCAGTTTTATCGTGATTTCACAAAAATCCACCGTTTCGCATGAAAGAAACATGAATTTGTCAGTTTGAATAGTTGAAAACAGCTTTTTTATATGTTTTTGCAAGTTTAAAACAGCAATTTTATCGTCATATCTCATAAATCGCTGTTTCGCACGAAAGAAACATGAATTTATCAGTTTGAATAGTTGAAAACAGCGTTTTTCTATGTTTTTGCAAGTTTAAAACAGCAATTTTATCGTCATTTCTCATAAATCGCCGTTTCGCACGAAAGAAACATTAATTTGTCAGTTTGAATAGTTCAAAACAGCGTTTTTCTATGTTTTTGCAAGTTTAAAACAGCAATTTTATCCTCATTTCTCATAAATCGCCGTTTCATACGAAAGAAACATGAATTTATCAGTTTGAGTAGTTGAAAACAGCGTTTTTCTATGTTTTTGCAAGTTTAAAACAGCAATTTTATCGTCATTTCTCATAAATCGCCGTTTCGCATGAAAGAAACATGAATTTATCAGTTTGAATAGTTGAAAACAGCGTTTTTCTATGTTTTTGCAAGTTTAAAACAGAAGTTTTATCGTGATTTCACAAAAATCCACCGTTTCGCACGAAAGAAACATGAATTTGTCAGTTTGAATAGTTCAAAACAGCGTTTTACTATGTTTTTGCTAGTTTAAAACAGCAATTTTATCGTCATTTCTCATAAATCGCCGTTTCGCACGAAAGAAACATGAATTTATCAGTTTGAATAGTTGAAAACTGCGTTTTTCTATGTTTTTGCAAGTTTAAAACAGCAATTTTATCGTCATTTCTCATAAATCGCCGTTTCGCACGAAAGTAACATGAATTTATCAGTTTGTATAGTTGAAAACAGCGTTTTTCTATGTTTTTGCAAGTTTAAAACAGCAATTTTATCGTCATTTCTCATAAATCGCTGTTTCGCACGAAAGAAACATGAATTTGTCAGTTTGAATAGTTGAAAACAGTGTTTTTCTATGTTTTTCCAAGTTTAAAACAGCAATTTTTTCGTCATTTCACATAAATCGCCGTTTCACACGAAAGAAACATGAATTTGTCAGTTTGAATAATTCAAAACAGCGTTTTTCTATGTTTTTGCAAGTTTAAAACAGCAGTTTTATCGAGATTTCACAAAAATCCACCGTTTCGCACGAAAGAAACATGAATTTGTCAGTTTGAATAGTTCAAAACAGCGTTTTTCTATGTTTTTGCTAGTTTAAAACAGCAATTTTATCGTCATTTCTCATAAATCGCCGTTTCGCACGAAAGAAACATGAATTTATCAGTTTGTATAGTTGAAAACAGCGTTTTTCTATGTTTTTGCAAGTTTAAAACAGCAATTTTATCGTCATTTCTCATAAATCGCCGTTTCGAACGAAAGAAACCTGAATTTATCAGTTTGAATAGTTAAAAACAGCGTTTTTCTATGTTTTTGCAAGTTTAAAACAGCAATTTTATCGTCATTTCTCATAAATCGCCGTTTCGCACGAAAGAAACATTAATTTGTCAGTTTGAATAGTTCAAAACAGCGTTTTTCTATGTTTTTGCAAGTTAAAAACAGCAATTTTATCCTCATTTCTCATAAATCGCCGTTTCACAGAAAAGAAACATGAATTTATCAGTTTGAATAGTTGAAAACAGCGTTTTTCTATGTTTTTGCAAGTTTAAAACAGCAATTTTATCGTCATTTCTCATAAATCGCCGTTTCGCATGAAAGAAACATGAATTTATCAGTTTGAATAGTTGAAAACAGCGTTTTTCTATGTTTTTGCAAGTTTAAAACAGAAGTTTTATCGTGATTTCACAAAAATCCACCGTTTCGCACGAAAGAAACATGAATTTGTCAGTTTGAATAGTTCAAAACAGCGTTTTTCTATGTTTTTGCTAGTTTAAAACAGCAATTTAATCGTCATTTCTCATAATTCGCCGTTTCGCACGAAAGAAACATGAATTTATCAGTTTGAATAGTTGAAAACTGCGTTTTTCTATGTTTTTGCAAGTTTAAAACAGCAATTTTATCGTCATTTCTCATAAATCGCCGTTTCGCACGAAAGTAACATGAATTTGTCAGTTTGTATAGTTGAAAACAGCGTTTTTCTATGTTTTTGCAAGTTTAAAACAGCAATTTTATAGTCATTTCTCATAAATCGCCGTTTCGCACGAAAGAAACATGAATTTGTCAGTTTGAATAGTTGAAAACAGCGTTTTTCTATGTTTTTCCAAGTTTAAAACAGCAATTTTATCGTCATTTCACATAAATCGCCGTTTCACACGAAAGTAACATGAATTTATCAGTTTGTATAGTTGAAAACAGCGTTTTTCTATGTTTTTGCAAGTTTAAAACAGCAATTTTATCGTCATTTCTCATAAATCGCCGTTTCGCACGAAAGAAACATTAATTTGTCAGTTTGAATAGTTCAAAACAGCGTTTTTCTATGTTTTTGCAAGTTAAAAACAGCAATTTTATCCTCATTTCTCATAAATCGCCGTTTCACAGAAAAGAAACATGAATTTATCAGTTTGTATAGTTGAAAACAGCGTTTTTCTATGTTTTTGCAAGTTTAAAACAGCAATTTTATCGTCATTTCTCATAAATCGCCGTTTCGCATGAAAGAAACATGAATTTATCAGTTTGAATAGTTGAAAACAGCGTTTTTCTATGTTTTTGCAAGTTTAAAACAGCAATTTTTTCGTCATTTCTCATAAATCGCCGTTTCGCACGAAAGAAACCTAAATTTATCAGTTTGAATAGTTGAAAACAGCGTTTTTCTATGTTTTTGCAAGTTTAAAACAGCAATTTTATCCTCATTTCTCATAAATCGCCGTTTCACACGAAAGAAACATGAATTTGTCAGTTTGAATAGTTCAAAACAGCGTTTTTCTATGTTTTTGCAAGTTTAAAACAGCAGTTTTATCGTGATTTCACAAAAATCCACCGTTTCGCATGAAAGAAACATGAATTTGTCAGTTTGAATAGTTGAAAACAGCTTTTTTATATGTTTTTGCAAGTTTAAAACAGCAATTTTATCGTCATATCTCATAAATCGCTGTTTCGCACGAAAGAAACATGAATTTATCAGTTTGAATAGTTGAAAACAGCGTTTTTCTATGTTTTTGCAAGTTTAAAACAGCAATTTTATCGTCATTTCTCATAAATCGCCGTTTCGCACGAAAGAAACATTAATTTGTCAGTTTGAATAGTTCAAAACAGCGTTTTTCTATGTTTTTGCAAGTTTAAAACAGCAATTTTATCCTCATTTCTCATAAATCGCCGTTTCATACGAAAGAAACATGAATTTATCAGTTTGAATAGTTGAAAACAGCGTTTTTCTATGTTTTTGCAAGTTTAAAACAGCAATTTTATCGTCATTTCTCATAAATCGCCGTTTCGCATGAAAGAAACATGAATTTATCAGTTTGAATAGTTGAAAACAGCGTTTTTCTATGTTTTTGCAAGTTTAAAACAGAAGTTTTATCGTGATTTCACAAAAATCCACCGTTTCGCACGAAAGAAACATGAATTTGTCAGTTTGAATAGTTCAAAACAGCGTTTTACTATGTTTTTGCTAGTTTAAAACAACAATTTTATCGTCATTTCTCATAAAGCGCCGTTTCGCACGAAAGAAACATGAATTTATCAGTTTAAATAGTTGAAAACTGCGTTTTTCTATGTTTTTGCAAGTTTAAAACAGCAATTTTATCGTCATTTCTCATAAATCGCCGTTTCGCACGAAAGTAACATGAATTTATCAGTTTGTATAGTTGAAAACAGCGTTTTTCTATGTTTTTGCAAGTTTAAAACAGCAATTTTATCGTCATTTCTCATAAATCGCCGTTTCGCACGAAAGAAACATGAATTTGTCAGTTTGAATAGTTGAAAACAGCGTTTTTCTATGTTTTTCCAAGTTTAAAACAGCAATTTTATCGTCATTTCACATAAATCGCCGTTTCACACGAAAGTAACATGAATTTGTCAGTTTGAATAGTTCAAAACAGCGTTTTTCTATGTTTTTACAAGTTTAAAACAGCAGTTTTATCGTGATTTTACAAAAATCCACTGTTTCGAACGAAAGAAACCTGAATTTGTCAGTTTGAATAGTTCAAAACAGCGTTTTTCTATGTTTTTGCAAGTTAAAAACAGCAATTTTATCCTCATTTCTCATAAATCGCCGTTTCACAGAAAAGAAACATGAATTTATCAGTTTGAATAGTTGAAAACAGCGTTTTTCTATGTTTTTGCAAGTTTAAAACAGCAATTTTATCGTCATTTCTCATAAATCGCCGTTTCGCACGAAAGAAACATAAATTTATCAGTTTGAATAGTTGAAAACAGCGTTTTTCTATGTTTTTGCAATTTTATCGTCATTTCTCATAAATCGCCGTTTCGCACGAAAGAAACATGAATTTATCAGTTTGAATAGTTGAAAACTGCGTTTTTCTATGTTTTTGCAAGTTTAAAACAGCAATTTTATCGTCATTTCATATAAATCGCCGTTTCGCACGAAAGAAACATAAATTTATCAGTTTGAATAGTTGAAAACAGCGTTTTTCTATGTTTTTGCAATTTTATCGTCATTTCTCATAAATCGCCGTTTCGCACGAAAGAAACATGAATTTGTCAGTTTGAATAGTTGAAAACAGCCTTTTTCTATGTTTTTGCAAGTTTAAAACAGAAATTTTATCGTCATTTCTCATAAATCGGCGTTTCGCACGAAAGAAACATAAATTTATCAGTTTGAATAATTGAAAACAGCGTTTTTCTATGTTTTAGCAAGTTAAAACAGCAATTTTATCGTCATTTCTCATAAATCGCCGTTTCGCACGAAAGAAACATGAATTTGTCAGTTTGAATAGTTCAAACCAGCGTTTTTCTATGTTTTTGTTAGTTTAAAACAGCAGTTTTATCGTGATTTCAAAAAAATCCACCGTTTCGAAAAAAAGAAACATGAATTTATCAGTTTGCATAGTTGAAAACAGCGTTTTTCTATGTTTTTGCAAGTTTAAAACAGCAATTTTATCGTCATTTCTCATAAATCGCCGTTTCACACGAAAGAAACATGAATTTGTCAGTTTGAATAGTTCAAAACAGCGTTTTTCTATGTTTTTGCAAGTTTAAAACAGCAATTTTATCGTCATTCCTCATAAATCGCCGTTTCACATGAAAGTAACATGAATTTGTCAGTTTGAATAGTTCAAAACAGCGTTTTTATATGTTTTTACAAGTTTAAAACAGCAGTTTTATCGTGATTTTACAAAAATCCACTGTTTCGAACGAAAGAAACCTGAATTTATCAGTTTGAATAGTTGAAAACAGCATTTTTCTATGTTTTAGCAAGTTAAAACAGCAATTTTATCGTCATTTCTCATAAATCGCCGTTTCGCACGAAAGAAACATGAATTTGTCAGTTTGAATAGTTCAAACCAGCGTTTTTCTATGTTTTTGTTAGTTTAAAACAGCAGTTTTATCGTGATTTCACAAAAATCCACCGTTTCGAACAAAAGAAACATGAATTTATCAGTTTGCATAGTTGAAAACAGCGTTTTTCTATGTTTTTGCAAGTTTAAAACAGCAATTTTATCGTCATTTCTCATAAATCGCCGTTTCACACGAAAGAAACATGAATTTGTCAGTTTGAATAGTTCAAAACAGCGTTTTTCTATGTTTTTGCAAGTTTAAAACAGCAATTTTATCGTCATTCCTCATAAATCGCCGTTTCACACGAAAGTAACATGAATTTGTCAGTTTGAATAGTTCAAAACAGCGTTTTTCTATGTTTTTGCAAGTTTAAAACAGCAGTTTTATCGTGATTTCACAAAAATCCACCGTTTCGCATGAAAGAAACATGAATTTGTCAGTTTGAATAGTTGAAAACAGCTTTTTTATATGTTTTTGCAAGTTTAAAACAGCAATTTTATCGTCATATCTCATAAATCGCTGTTTCGCACGAAAGAAACATGAATTTATCAGTTTGAATAGTTGAAAACAGCGTTTTTCTATGTTTTTGCAAGTTTAAAACAGCAATTTTATCGTCATTTCTCATAAATCGCCGTTTCGCACGAAAGAAACATTAATTTGTCAGTTTGAATAGTTCAAAACAGCGTTTTTCTATGTTTTTGCAAGTTTAAAACAGCAATTTTATCCTCATTTCTCATAAATCGCCGTTTCATACGAAAGAAACATGAATTTATCAGTTTGAATAGTTGAAAACAGCGTTTTTCTATGTTTTTGCAAGTTTAAAACAGCAATTTTATCGTCATTTCTCATAAATCGCCGTTTCGCATGAAAGAAACATGAATTTATCAGTTTGAATAGTTGAAAACAGCGTTTTTCTATGTTTTTGCAAGTTTAAAACAGAAGTTTTATCGTGATTTCACAAAAATCCACCGTTTCGCACGAAAGAAACATGAATTTGTCAGTTTGAATAGTTCAAAACAGCGTTTTACTATGTTTTTGCTAGTTTAAAACAACAATTTTATCGTCATTTCTCATAAAGCGCCGTTTCGCACGAAAGAAACATGAATTTATCAGTTTAAATAGTTGAAAACTGCGTTTTTCTATGTTTTTGCAAGTTTAAAACAGCAATTTTATCGTCATTTCTCATAAATCGCCGTTTCGCACGAAAGTAACATGAATTTATCAGTTTGTATAGTTGAAAACAGCGTTTTTCTATGTTTTTGCAAGTTTAAAACAGCAATTTTATCGTCATTTCTCATAAATCGCCGTTTCGCACGAAAGAAACATGAATTTGTCAGTTTGAATAGTTGAAAACAGCGTTTTTCTATGTTTTTCCAAGTTTAAAACAGCAATTTTATCGTCATTTCACATAAATCGCCGTTTCACACGAAAGTAACATGAATTTGTCAGTTTGAATAGTTCAAAACAGCGTTTTTCTATGTTTTTACAAGTTTAAAACAGCAGTTTTATCGTGATTTTACAAAAATCCACTGTTTCGAACGAAAGAAACCTGAATTTGTCAGTTTGAATAGTTCAAAACAGCGTTTTTCTATGTTTTTGCAAGTTAAAAACAGCAATTTTATCCTCATTTCTCATAAATCGCCGTTTCACAGAAAAGAAACATGAATTTATCAGTTTGAATAGTTGAAAACAGCGTTTTTCTATGTTTTTGCAAGTTTAAAACAGCAATTTTATCGTCATTTCTCATAAATCGCCGTTTCGCACGAAAGAAACATAAATTTATCAGTTTGAATAGTTGAAAACAGCGTTTTTCTATGTTTTTGCAATTTTATCGTCATTTCTCATAAATCGCCGTTTCGCACGAAAGAAACATGAATTTATCAGTTTGAATAGTTGAAAACTGCGTTTTTCTATGTTTTTGCAAGTTTAAAACAGCAATTTTATCGTCATTTCATATAAATCGCCGTTTCGCACGAAAGAAACATAAATTTATCAGTTTGAATAGTTGAAAACAGCGTTTTTCTATGTTTTTGCAATTTTATCGTCATTTCTCATAAATCGCCGTTTCGCACGAAAGAAACATGAATTTGTCAGTTTGAATAGTTGAAAACAGCCTTTTTCTATGTTTTTGCAAGTTTAAAACAGAAATTTTATCGTCATTTCTCATAAATCGGCGTTTCGCACGAAAGAAACATAAATTTATCAGTTTGAATAATTGAAAACAGCGTTTTTCTATGTTTTAGCAAGTTAAAACAGCAATTTTATCGTCATTTCTCATAAATCGCCGTTTCGCACGAAAGAAACATGAATTTGTCAGTTTGAATAGTTCAAACCAGCGTTTTTCTATGTTTTTGTTAGTTTAAAACAGCAGTTTTATCGTGATTTCAAAAAAATCCACCGTTTCGAAAAAAAGAAACATGAATTTATCAGTTTGCATAGTTGAAAACAGCGTTTTTCTATGTTTTTGCAAGTTTAAAACAGCAATTTTATCGTCATTTCTCATAAATCGCCGTTTCACACGAAAGAAACATGAATTTGTCAGTTTGAATAGTTCAAAACAGCGTTTTTCTATGTTTTTGCAAGTTTAAAACAGCAATTTTATCGTCATTCCTCATAAATCGCCGTTTCACATGAAAGTAACATGAATTTGTCAGTTTGAATAGTTCAAAACAGCGTTTTTATATGTTTTTACAAGTTTAAAACAGCAGTTTTATCGTGATTTTACAAAAATCCACTGTTTCGAACGAAAGAAACCTGAATTTATCAGTTTGAATAGTTGAAAACAGCATTTTTATATGTTTTAGCAAGTTAAAACAGCAATTTTATCGTCATTTCTCATAAATCGCCGTTTCGCACGAAAGAAACATGAATTTGTCAGTTTGAATAGTTCAAACCAGCGTTTTTCTATGTTTTTGTTAGTTTAAAACAGCAGTTTTATCGTGATTTCACAAAAATCCACCGTTTCGAACAAAAGAAACATGAATTTATCAGTTTGCATAGTTGAAAACAGCGTTTTTCTATGTTTTTGCAAGTTTAAAACAGCAATTTTATCGTCATTTCTCATAAATCGCCGTTTCACACGAAAGAAACATGAATTTGTCAGTTTGAATAGTTCAAAACAGCGTTTTTCTATGTTTTTGCAAGTTTAAAACAGCAATTTTATCGTCATTCCTCATAAATCGCCGTTTCACACGAAAGTAACATGAATTTGTCAGTTTGAATAGTTCAAAACAGCGTTTTTATATGTTTTTACAAGTTTAAAACAGCAGTTTTATCGTGATTTTACAAAAATCCACTGTTTCGAACGAAAGAAACCTGAATTTATCAGTTTGAATAGTTAAAAACAGCGTTTTTCTATGTTTTTGCAAGTTTAAAACAGCAATTTTATCGTCATTTCTCATAAATCGCCGTTTCGCACGAAAGAAACATGAATTTGTCAGTTTGAAAAGTTCAAAACAGCGTTTTTCTATGTTTTTGCAAGTTTAAAACAGCAATTTTATCGTCATTTCTCATAAATCGCCATTTCAAACAAAAGAAACATGAATTTATCAGTTTGAATAGTTGAAAACAGCGTTTTTCTATGTTTTTGCAAGTTTAAAACAGCAATTTTATAGTCATTTCTCATAAATCGCCGTTTCGCATGAAAGAAACATGAATTTATCAGTTTGAATAGTTGAAAACAGCGTTTTTCTATGTTTTTGCAAGTTTAAAACAGCAATTTTATCGTCATTTCTCATAAATCGCCGTTTCGTATGAAAGAAACATGAATTTGTCAGTTTGAATAGTTCAAAACAGCGTTTTTTTATGTTTTTGCAAGTTTAAAACAGCAATTTTATCGTCATTTCTCATAAATCGCCGTTTCGCACGAAAGACACATGAATTTATCAGTTAGAATAGTTGAAAACAGAGTTTTTAATTGTTTTTGCAAGTTTAAAACAGCAATTTTATCGTCATTTTTTATAATTCGCCGTTTCGCACGAAAGAAACATGAATTTGTCAGTTTGAATAGTTAAAAACAGCGTTTTTCTATGTTTTTGCAAGTTTAATACAGCAATTTTATCGTCATTTCTCATTAATCGCCGTTTCACACGAAAGAAACATTAATTTGTCAGTTTGAATAGTTCAAAACAGCATTTTTCTATGTTTTTGCAAGTTTAAAACAGCAGTTTTATCGTGATTTCACAAAAATCCACCTTTTCGCACGAAAGAAACATGAATTTGTCAGTTTGAATAGTTGAAACCAGCTTTTTTCTATGTTTTTGCAAGTTTAAAACAGCAATTTTATCGTCATATCTCATAAATCGCCGTTTCGCACGAAAGAAACATGAATTTATCAATTTGAATAGTTGAAAACAGCGTTTTTCTATGTTTTTGCAAGTTTAAAACAGCAATTTTATTGTCATTTCTCATAAATCGCTGTTTCACACGAAAGAAACATGAATTTGTCAGTTTGAATAATTCAAAACAGCGTTTTTCTATGTTTTTGCAAGTTTAAAACAGCAGTTTTATCGTGATTTCACAAAAATCCACCGTTTCGAAAGAAACATGAATTTATCAGTTTGAATAGTTGAAAACAGCGTTTTTCTATGTTTTTGCAAGTTTAAAACAGCAATTTTATCGTCATTTCTCATAAATCTCCGTTTCGCACGAAAGAAACATTAATTTGTCAGTTTGAATAGTTCAAAACAGCGTTTTTCTATGTTTTTGCAAGTTTAAAACAGCAATATAATCCTCATTTCTCATAAATCGCCGTTTCACACGAAAGAAACATGAATTTATCAGTTAGAATAGTTGAAAACAGCGTTTTTCTATGTTTTTGCAAGTTTAAAACAGCAATTTTATCGTCATTTCTCATAAATCGCTGTTTCACACGAAAGAAACATGAATTTGTCAGTTTGAATAATTCAAAACAGCGTTTTTCTATGTTTTTGCAAGTTTAAAACAGCAATTTTATCCTCATTTCTAATAAATTGCCGTTTCATACAAAAGAAACATGAATTTATCAGTTTGAATAGTTGAAAACAGCGTTTTTCTATGTTTTTGCAAGTTTAAAACAGCAATTTTATCGTCATTTCTCATAAATCGCCGTTTCGCGTGAAAGAAACATGAATTTATCAGTTTGAATAGTTGAAAACAGCGTTTTTCTATGTTTTTGCAAGTTTAAAACAGAAGTTTTATCGTGATTTCACAAAAATCCACCGTTTCGCACGAAAGAAACATGAATTTGTCAGTTTGAATAGTTCAAAACAGCGTTTTTCTATGTTTTTGCTAGTTTAAAACAGCAATTTTATCGTCATTTCTCATAAATCGCCGTTTCGCACGAAAGAACATGAATTTATCAGTTTGAATAGTTGAAAACTGCGTTTTTCTATGTTTTTGCAAGTTTAAAACAGCAATTTTATCGTCATTTCTCATAAATCGCCGTTTCGCACGAAAGTAACATGAATTTATCAGTTTGTATAGTTGAAAACAGCGTTTTTCTATGTTTTTGCAAGTTTAAAACAGCAATTTTATCGTTATTTCTCATAAATCGCCGTTTCGCACGAAAGAAACATGAATTTGTCAGTTTGAATAATTCAAAACAGCGTTTTTCTATGTTTTTGCAAGTTTAAAACAGCAGTTTTATCGTGATTTCACAAAAATCCACCGTTTCGAACGAAAGAAACCTGAATTTATCAGTTTGAATAGTTCAAAAAGCGTTTTTCTATGTTTTTGCAAGTTTAAAACAGCAATTTTATCGTCATTTCTCATAAATCCCCGTTTCGCACGAAAGAAACATGAACTTATCAGTTTGAATAGTTGAAAACAGCGTTTTTCTATGTTTTTGCAAGTTTAAAACAGCAATTTTATAGTCATTTCTCATAAATCGCCGTTTCGCATGAAAGAAACATGAATTTATCAGTTTGAATAGTTGAAAACAGCGTTTTTCTATGTTTTTGCAAGTTTAAAACAGCAATTTTTTCGTCATTTTTCATAAATCGCCGTTTCGCACGAAAGAAACCTAAATTTATCAGTTTGAATAGTTGAAAACAGCGTTTTTCTATGTTTTTGCAAGTTTAAAACAGCAATTTTATAGTCATTTCTCATAAATCGCCGTTTCGCATGAAAGAAACATGAATTTATCAGTTTGAATAGTTGAAAACAGCGTTTTTCTATGTTTTTGCAAGTTTAAAACAGCAATTTTTTCGTCATTTCTCATAAATCGCCGTTTCGCACGAAAGAAACCTAAATTTATCAGTTTGAAAAGTTGAAAACAGCGTTTTTCTATGTTTTTGCAAATTTAAAACAGAAATTTTATCCTCATTTCTCATAAATCGCCGTTTCACACGAAAGAAACATGAATTTGTCAGTTTGAATAGTTCAAAACAGCGTTTTTCTATGTTTTTGCAAGTTTAAAACAGCAGTTTTATCGTGATTTCACAAAAATCCACCGTTTCGCATGAAAGAAACATGAATTTGTCAGTTTGAATAGTTGAAAACAGCTTTTTTATATGTTTTTGCAAGTTTAAAACAGCAATTTTATCGTCATATCTCATAAATCGCTGTTTCGCACGAAAGAAACATGAATTTATCAGTTTGAATAGTTGAAAACAGCGTTTTTCTATGTTTTTGCAAGTTTAAAACAGCAATTTTATCGTCATTTCTCATAAATCGCCGTTTCGCACGAAAGAAACATTAATTTGTCAGTTTGAATAGTTCAAAACAGCGTTTTTCTATGTTTTTGCAAGTTTAAAACAGCAATTTTATCCTCATTTCTCATAAATCGCCGTTTCATACGAAAGAAACATGAATTTATCAGTTTGAATAGTTGAAAACAGCGTTTTTCTATGTTTTTGCAAGTTTATAACAGCAATTTTATCGTCATTTCTCATAAATCGCCGTTTCGCATGAAAGAAACATGAATTTATCAGTTTGAATAGTTGAAAACAGCGTTTTTCTATGTTTTTGCAAGTTTAAAACAGAAGTTTTATCGTGATTTCACAAAAATCCACCGTTTCGCACGAAAGAAACATGAATTTGTCAGTTTGAATAGTTCAAAACAGCGTTTTACTATGTTTTTGCTAGTTTAAAACAGCAATTTTATCGTCATTTCCCATAAATCGCCGTTTCGCACGAAAGAAACATGAATTTATCAGTTTGAATAGTTGAAAACTGGGTTTTTCTATGTTTTTGCAAGTTTAAAACAGCAATTTTATCGTCATTTCTCATAAATCGCCGTTTCGCACGAAAGTAACATGAATTTATCAGTTTGTATAGTTGAAAACAGCGTTTTTCTATGTTTTTGCAAGTTTAAAACAGCAATTTTATCGTCATTTCTCATAAATCGCCGTTTCGCACGAAAGAAACATGAATTTGTCAGTTTGAATAGTTCAAAACAGCGTTTTTCTATGTTTTTACAAGTTTAAAACAGCAGTTTTAAAGTGATTTTACAAAAATCCACTGTTTCGAACGAAAGAAACCTGAATTTATCAGTTTGAATAGTTAAAAACAGCGTTTTTCTATGTTTTTGCAAGTTTAAAACAGCAATTTTATCGTCATTTCTCATAAATCGCCGTTTCGCACGAAAGAAACATTAATTTGTCAGTTTGAATAGTTCAAAACAGCGTTTTTCTATGTTTTTGCAAGTTAAAAACAGCAATTTTATCCTCATTTCTCATAAATCGCCGTTTCACAGAAAAGAAACATGAATTTATCAGTTTGAATAGTTGAAAACAGCGTTTTTCTATGTTTTTGCAAGTTTAAAACAGCAATTTTATCGTCATTTCTCATAAATCGCCGTTTCGCATGAAAGAAACATGAATTTATCAGTTTGAATAGTTGAAAACAGCGTTTTTTTATGTTTTTGCAAGTTTAAAACAGAAGTTTTATCGTGATTTCACAAAAATCCACCGTTTCGCACGAAAGAAACATGAATTTTTAAGTTTGAATAGTTCAAAACAGCGTTTTTCTATGTTTTTGCTAGTTTAAAACAGCAATTTTATGGTCATTTCTCATAAATCGCCGTTTCGCACGAAAGAAACATGAATTTATCAGTTTGAATAGTTGAAAACTGCGTTTTTCTATGTTTTTGCAAGTTTAAAACAGCAATTTTATCGTCATTTCTCATAAATCGCCGTTTCGCACGAAAGTAACATGAATTTATCAGTTTGTATAGTTGAAAACAGCGTTTTTCTATGTTTTTGCAAGTTTAAAACAGCAATTTTATAGTCATTTCTCATAAATCGCCGTTTCGCACGAAAGAAACATGAATTTGTCAGTTTGAATAGTTGAAAACAGCGTTTTTCTATGTTTTTCCAAGTTTAAAACAGCAATTTTATCGTCATTTCACATAAATCGCCGTTTCACACGAAAGTAACATGAATTTATCAGTTTGTATAGTTGAAAACAGCGTTTTTCTATGTTTTTGCAAGTTTAAAACAGCAATTTTATCGTCATTTCTCATAAATTGTCGTTTCGCACGAAAGAAACATTAATTTGTCAGTTTGAATAGTTCAAAACAGCGTTTTTCTATGTTTTTGCAAGTTAAAAACAGCAATTTTATCCTCATTTCTCATAAATCGCCGTTTCACAGAAAAGAAACATGAATTTATCAGTTTGAATAGTTGAAAACAGCGTTTTTCTATGTTTTTGCAAGTTTAAAACAGCAATTTTCGTCATTTCTCATAAATCGCCGTTTCGCATGAAAGAAACATGAATTTATCGGTTTGAATAATTGAAAACAGCGTTTTTATATGTTTTTGCAAGTTTAAAACAGAAGTTTTATCGTGATTTCACAAAAATCCACCGTTTCGCACGAAAGAAACATGAATTTGTCAGTTTGAATAGTTCAAAACAGCGTTTTTCTATGTTTTTGCTAGTTTAAAACAGCAATTTTATCGTCATTTCTCATAAATCGCCGTTTCGCACGAAAGAAACATGAATTTATCAGTTTGAATAGTTGAAAACTGCGTTTTTCTATGTTTTTGCAAGTTTAAAACAGCAATTATATCGTCATTTCATATAAATCGCCGTTTCGCACGAAAGAAACATAAATTTATCAGTTTGAATAGTTGAAAACAGCGTTTTTCTATGTTTTTGCAATTTTATCGTCATTTCTTATAAATCGCCGTTTCGCACGAAAGAAACATGAATTTGTCAGTTTGAATAGTTGAAAACAGCCTTTTTCTATGTTTTTGCAAGTTAAAACAGAAATTTTATCGTCATTTCTCATAAATCGGCGTTTCGCACGAAAGAAACATAAATTTATCAGTTTGAATAGTTGAAAACAGCGTTTTTCTATGTTTTAGCAAGTTAAAACAGCAATTTTGTCGTCATTTCTCAAAAATCGCCGTTTCGCACGAAAGAAACATGAACTTGTCAGTTTGAATAGTTCAAAACAGCGTTTTTCTGTTTTTGCAAGTTTAAAACAGCAATTTTATCGTCATTTCTCATAAATCGCCGTTTCGCACGAAAGAATCATGAATTTATCAGTTTGAATAATTGAAAACAGCGTTTTTCTATGTTTTTGCAAGTTTAAAACAGCAATTTTATCGTCATTTCTTATAAATCACCGTTTCGCAAGAAAGAAACATGAATTTGTCAGTTTGAATAGTTCAAAACAGCGTTTTTCTATATTTTTGCAAGTTTTAAACAGCAATTTTATCGTCATTTCTCATAAATCGCCGTTTCGCACGAAAGAAACATGAATTTGTCAGTTTGAATAGTTCAAAAATGTTTTTCTATGTTTTTGCAAGTTTAAAACAGCAATTTTATCGTCATTTCTCATAAATCGCCGTTTCGCACGAATGAAACATGAATTTAACAGTTTGAATAGTTGAAAACAGCGTTTTTCTATGTTTTTGCAAGTTTAAAACGGCAATTTTATCGTCATTTCTCATAAATCGCCGTTTCGCACGAAAGAAAAATGAATTTATCAGTTTGCATAGTTGAAAACAGCGTTTTTCTATGTTTTTGCAAGTTTAAAACAGCAATTTTATCGTCATTTCATATAAATCGCCGTTTCGCACGAAAGAAACATAAATTTATCAGTTTGAATAGTTGAAAACAGCGTTTTTCTATGTTTTTGCAATTTTATCGTCATTTCTCATAAATCGCCGTTTCGCACGAAAGAAACATGGATTTATCAGTTTGAATAGTTGAAAACAGCGTTTTTCTATGTTTTTGCAAGTTTAAAACAGCAATTTTATCGTCATTTCTCATAAATCGCCGTTTCGCACGAAAGAAACATAAATTTATCAGTTTGAATAGTTGAAAACAGCGTTTTTCTATGTTTTTGCAAGTTTAAAACAGCAATTTTATCGTCATTTCTCATAAATCGCCGTTTCGCACGAAAGAAACATGAATTTGTCATTTTGAATAGTTCAAAACAGCGTTTTTCTATGTTTTTGTTAGTTTAAAACAGCAGTTTTATCGTGATTTCACAAAAATCCACCGTTTCGAACGAAAGAAACATGAATTTATCAGTTTGCATAGTTGAAAACAGCGTTTTTCTATGTTTTTGCAAGTTTAAAACAGCAATTTTATCGTCATTTCTCATAAATCGCCGTTTCACACGAAAGAAACATGAATTTGTCAGTTTGAATAGTTCAAAACAGCGTTTTTCTATGTTTTTGCAAGTTTAAAACAGCAATTTTATCGTCATTCCTCATAAATCGCCGTTTCGCATGAAAGAAACATGAATTTATCAGTTTGAATAGTTGAAAACAGCGTTTTTCTATGTTTTTGCAAGTTTAAAACAGCAGTTTTATCGTGATTTCACAAAAATCCACCGTTTCGAACAAAAGAAACCTGAATTTATCAGTTTGAATAGTTTAAAGCAGCGTTTTTCTATGTTTTTGCAAGTTTAAAACAGCTATTTTATCGTCATTTCACATAAATCGCCGTTTCGCATGAAAGAAACATGAATTTATGAGTTTGAATAGTTCAAAACAGCGATTTCCTATGTTTTTGCAAGTTTAAAACAGCAATTTTATCGTCATTTCTCATAAATCGCCGTTTCGCATGAAAGAAACATGAATTTATCAGTTTGAATAGTTGATAACAGCGTTTTTCTATGTTTTTTCAAGTTAAAAACAGCAATTTTATCGTCATTTCTCATAAATCGCCGTTTCGCACGAAAGAAACATGAATTTGTCAGTTTGAATAGTTCAAAACAGCGTTTTTCTATATTTTTGCAAGTTTTAAACAGCAATTTTATCGTCATTTCTCATAAATCGCCGTTTCGCACGAAAGAAACATGAATTTGTCAGTTTGAATAGTTCAAAAACGTTTTTCTATTTTTTTGCAAGTTTAAAACAGCAATTTTATCGTCATTTCTCATAAATCGCCGTTTCGCACGAATGAAACATGAATTTAACAGTTTGAATAGTTGAAAACAGCGTTTTTCTAAGTTTTTGCAAGTTTAAAACGGCAATTTTATCGTCATTTCTCATAAATCGCCGTTTCGCACGAAAGAAAAATGAATTTATCAGTTTGCATAGTTGAAAACAGCGTTTTTCTATGTTTTTGCAAGTTTAAAACAGCAATTTTATCGTCATTTCATATAAATCGCCGTTTCGCACGAAAGAAACATAAATTTATCAGTTTGAATAGTTGAAAACAGCGTTTTTCTATGTTTTTGCAATTTTATCGTCATTTCTCATAAATCGCCGTTTCGCACGAAAGAAACATGGATTATCAGTTTGAATAGTTGAAAACAGCGTTTTTCTATGTTTTTGCAAGTTTAAAACAGCAATTTTCGTCATTTCTCATAAATCGCCGTTTCGCATGAAAGAAACATGAATTTATCGGTTTGAATAATTGAAAACAGCGTTTTTATATGTTTTTGCAAGTTTAAAACAGAAGTTTTATCGTGATTTCACAAAAATCCACCGTTTCGCACGAAAGAAACATGAATTTGTCAGTTTGAATAGTTCAAAACAGCGTTTTTTTCTATGTTTTTGCTAGTTTAAAACAGCAATTTTATCGTCATTTCTCATAAATCGCCGTTTCGCACGAAAGAAACATGAATTTATCAGTTTGAATAGTTGAAAACTGCGTTTTTCTATGTTTTTGCAAGTTTAAAACAGCAATTATATCGTCATTTCATATAAATCGCCGTTTCGCACGAAAGAAACATAAATTTATCAGTTTGAATAGTTGAAAACAGCGTTTTTCTATGTTTTTGCAATTTTATCGTCATTTCTTATAAATCGCCGTTTCGCACGAAAGAAACATGAATTTGTCAGTTTGAATAGTTGAAAACAGCCTTTTTCTATGTTTTTGCAAGTTAAAACAGAAATTTTATCGTCATTTCTCATAAATCGGCGTTTCGCACGAAAGAAACATAAATTTATCAGTTTGAATAGTTGAAAACAGCGTTTTTCTATGTTTTAGCAAGTTAAAACAGCAATTTTGTCGTCATTTCTCAAAAATCGCCGTTTCGCACGAAAGAAACATGAACTTGTCAGTTTGAATAGTTCAAAACAGCGTTTTTCTGTTTTTGCAAGTTTAAAACAGCAATTTTATCGTCATTTCTCATAAATCGCCGTTTCGCACGAAAGAATCATGAATTTATCAGTTTGAATAATTGAAAACAGCGTTTTTCTATGTTTTTGCAAGTTTAAAACAGCAATTTTATCGTCATTTCTTATAAATCACCGTTTCGCAAGAAAGAAACATGAATTTGTCAGTTTGAATAGTTCAAAACAGCGTTTTTCTATATTTTTGCAAGTTTTAAACAGCAATTTTATCGTCATTTCTCATAAATCGCCGTTTCGCACGAAAGAAACATGAATTTGTCAGTTTGAATAGTTCAAAAATGTTTTTCTATGTTTTTGCAAGTTTAAAACAGCAATTTTATCGTCATTTCTCATAAATCGCCGTTTCGCACGAATGAAACATGAATTTAACAGTTTGAATAGTTGAAAACAGCGTTTTTCTATGTTTTTGCAAGTTTAAAACGGCAATTTTATCGTCATTTCTCATAAATCGCCGTTTCGCACGAAAGAAAAATGAATTTATCAGTTTGCATAGTTGAAAACAGCGTTTTTCTATGTTTTTGCAAGTTTAAAACAGCAATTTTATCGTCATTTCATATAAATCGCCGTTTCGCACGAAAGAAACATAAATTTATCAGTTTGAATAGTTGAAAACAGCGTTTTTCTATGTTTTTGCAATTTTATCGTCATTTCTCATAAATCGCCGTTTCGCACGAAAGAAACATGGATTTATCAGTTTGAATAGTTGAAAACAGCGTTTTTCTATGTTTTTGCAAGTTTAAAACAGCAATTTTATCGTCATTTCTCATAAATCGCCGTTTCGCACGAAAGAAACATAAATTTATCAGTTTGAATAGTTGAAAACAGCGTTTTCTATGTTTTTGCAAGTTTAAACAGCAATTTTATCGTCATTTCTCATAAATCGCCGTTTCGCACGAAAGAAACATGAATTTGTCATTTTGAATAGTTCAAAACAGCGTTTTTCTATGTTTTTGTTAGTTTAAAACAGCAGTTTTATCGTGATTTCACAAAAATCCACCGTTTCGAACGAAAGAAACATGAATTTATCAGTTTGCATAGTTGAAAACAGCGTTTTTCTATGTTTTTGCAAGTTTAAAACAGCAATTTTATCGTCATTTCTCATAAATCGCCGTTTCACACGAAAGAAACATGAATTTGTCAGTTTGAATAGTTCAAAACAGCGTTTTTCTATGTTTTTGCAAGTTTAAAACAGCAATTTTATCGTCATTCCTCATAAATCGCCGTTTCGCATGAAAGAAACATGAATTTATCAGTTTGAATAGTTGAAAACAGCGTTTTTCTATGTTTTTGCAAGTTTAAAACAGCAGTTTTATCGTGATTTCACAAAAATCCACCGTTTCGAACAAAAGAAACCTGAATTTATCAGTTTGAATAGTTTAAAGCAGCGTTTTTCTATGTTTTTGCAAGTTTAAAACAGCTATTTTATCGTCATTTCACATAAATCGCCGTTTCGCATGAAAGAAACATGAATTTATGAGTTTGAATAGTTCAAAACAGCGATTTCCTATGTTTTTGCAAGTTTAAAACAGCAATTTTATCGTCATTTCTCATAAATCGCCGTTTCGCATGAAAGAAACATGAATTTATCAGTTTGAATAGTTGATAACAGCGTTTTTCTATGTTTTTTCAAGTTAAAAACAGCAATTTTATCGTCATTTCTCATAAATCGCCGTTTCGCACGAAAGAAACATGAATTTGTCAGTTTGAATAGTTCAAAACAGCGTTTTTCTATATTTTTGCAAGTTTTAAACAGCAATTTTATCGTCATTTCTCATAAATCGCCGTTTCGCACGAAAGAAACATGAATTTGTCAGTTTGAATAGTTCAAAAACGTTTTTCTATTTTTTTGCAAGTTTTAAAACAGCAATTTTATCGTCATTTCTCATAAATCGCCGTTTCGCACGAATGAAACATGAATTTAACAGTTTGAATAGTTGAAAACAGCGTTTTTCTAAGTTTTTGCAAGTTTAAAACGGCAATTTTATCGTCATTTCTCATAAATCGCCGTTTCGCACGAAAGAAAAATGAATTTATCAGTTTGCATAGTTGAAAACAGCGTTTTTCTATGTTTTTGCAAGTTTAAAACAGCAATTTTATCGTCATTTCATATAAATCGCCGTTTCGCACGAAAGAAACATAAATTTATCAGTTTGAATAGTTGAAAACAGCGTTTTTCTATGTTTTTGCAATTTATCGTCATTTCTCATAAATCGCCGTTTCGCACGAAAGAAACATGGATTTATCAGTTTGAATAGTTGAAAACAGCGTTTTTCTATGTTTTTGCAAGTTTAAAACAGCAATTTTATCGTCATTTCTCATAAATCGCCGTTTCGCACGAAAGAAACATAAATTTATCAGTTTGAATAGTTGAAAACAGCGTTTTTCTATGTTTTTGCAAGTTTAAAACAGCAATTTTATCGTCATTTCTCATAAATCGCCGTTTCACACGAAAGAAACATGAATTTGTCAGTTTGAATAGTTCAAAACAGCGTTTTTCTATGTTTTTGCAAGTTTAAAACAGCAATTTTATCGTCATTCCTCATAAATCGCCGTTTCGCATGAAAGAAACATGAATTTATCAGTTTGAATAGTTGAAAACAGCGTTTTTCTATGTTTTTGCAAGTTTAAAACAGCAGTTTTATCGTGATTTCACAAAAATCCACCGTTTCGAACAAAAGAAACCTGAATTTATCAGTTTGAATAGTTTAAAGCAGCGTTTTTCTATGTTTTTGCAAGTTTAAAACAGCTATTTTATCGTCATTTTACATAAATCGCCGTTTCGCATGAAAGAAACATGAATTTATGAGTTTGAATAGTTCAAAACAGCGATTTCCTATGTTTTTGCAAGTTTAAAACAGCAATTTTATCGTCATTTCTCATAAATCGCCGTTTCGCATGAAAGAAACATGAATTTATCAGTTTGAATAGTTGATAACAGCGTTTTTCTATGTTTTTTCAAGTTAAAAACAGCAATTTTATCGTCATTTCTCATAAATCGCCGTTTCGCACGAAAGAAACATGAATTTGTCAGTTTGAATAGTTCAAAACAGCGTTTTTCTATATTTTTGCAAGTTTTAAACAGCAATTTTATCGTCATTTCTCATAAATCGCCGTTTCGCACGAAAGAAACATGAATTTGTCAGTTTGAATAGTTCAAAAACGTTTTTCTATTTTTTTGCAAGTTTAAAACAGCAATTTTATCGTCATTTCTCATAAATCGCCGTTTCGCACGAATGAAACATGAATTTAACAGTTTGAATAGTTGAAAACAGCGTTTTTCTAAGTTTTTGCAAGTTTAAAACGGCAATTTTATCGTCATTTCTCATAAATCGCCGTTTCGCACGAAAGAAAAATGAATTTATCAGTTTGCATAGTTGAAAACAGCGTTTTTCTATGTTTTTGCAAGTTTAAAACAGCAATTTTATCGTCATTTCATATAAATCGCCGTTTCGCACGAAAGAAACATAAATTTATCAGTTTGAATAGTTGAAAACAGCGTTTTTCTATGTTTTTGCAATTTTATCGTCATTTCTCATAAATCGCCGTTTCGCACGAAAGAAACATGGATTTATCAGTTTGAATAGTTGAAAACAGCGTTTTTCTATGTTTTTGCAAGTTTAAAACAGCAATTTTATCGTCATTTCTCATAAATCGCCGTTTCGCACGAAAGAAACATAAATTTATCAGTTTGAATAGTTGAAAACAGCGTTTTTCTATGTTTTTGCAAGTTTAAAACAGCAATTTTATCGTCATTTCTCATAAATCGCCGTTTCGCACGAAAGAAACATGAATTTGTCATTTTGAATAGTTCAAAACAGCGTTTTTCTATGTTTTTGTTAGTTTAAAACAGCAGTTTTATCGTCATTTCTCATAAATCGCCGTTTCACACGAAAGAAACATGAATTTGTCAGTTTGAATAGTTCAAAACAGCGTTTTTCTATGTTTTTGCAAGTTTAAAACA
Source organism: Poecilus cupreus (assembly GCA_963942605.1). NCBI lineage: Eukaryota > Metazoa > Arthropoda > Insecta > Coleoptera > Carabidae > Poecilus > Poecilus cupreus. The sequence continues at coordinate 36,349 of CAWWDY010000253.1, forward strand.
ACAATTTATCGTCATTCCTCATAAATCGCCGTTTCGCATGAAAGAAACATGAATTTATCAGTTTGAATAGTTGAAAACAGCGTTTTTCTATGTTTTTGCAAGTTTAAAACAGCAGTTTTATCGTGATTTCACAAAAATCCACCGTTTCGAACAAAAGAAACCTGAATTTATCAGTTTGAATAGTTTAAAGCAGCGTTTTTCTATGTTTTTGCAAGTTTAAAACAGCTATTTTATCGTCATTTCACATAAATCGCCGTTTCGCATGAAAGAAACATGAATTTATGAGTTTGAATAGTTCAAAACAGCGATTTCCTATGTTTTTGCAAGTTTAAAACAGCAATTTTATCGTCATTTCTCATAAATCGCCGTTTCGCATGAAAGAAACATGAATTTATCAGTTTGAATAGTTGATAACAGCGTTTTTCTATGTTTTTTCAAGTTAAAAACAGCAATTTTATCGTCATTTCTCATAAATCGCCGTTTCGCACGAAAGAAACATGAATTTGTCAGTTTGAATAGTTCAAAACAGCGTTTTTCTATATTTTTGCAAGTTTTAAACAGCAATTTTATCGTCATTTCTCATAAATCGCCGTTTCGCACGAAAGAAACATGAATTTGTCAGTTTGAATAGTTCAAAAACGTTTTTCTATGTTTTTGCAAGTTTAAAACAGCAATTTTATCGTCATTTCTCATAAATCGCCGTTTCGCACGAATGAAACATGAATTTAACAGTTTGAATAGTTGAAAACAGCGTTTTTTCTAAGTTTTTGCAAGTTTAAAACGGCAATTTTATCGTCATTTCTCATAAATCGCCGTTTCGCACGAAAGAAAAATGAATTTATCAGTTTGCATAGTTGAAAACAGCGTTTTTCTATGTTTTTGCAAGTTTAAAACAGCAATTTTATCGTCATTTCATATAAATCGCCGTTTCGCACGAAAGAAACATAAATTTATCAGTTTGAATAGTTGAAAACAGCGTTTTTCTATGTTTTTGCAATTTTATCGTCATTTCTTATAAATCGCCGTTTCGCACGAAAGAAACATGAATTTGACAGTTCGAATAGTTGAAAACAGCGTTTTTCTATGTTTTTACAAGTTTAAAACAGCAATTTTATCGTCATTTCTCATAAATCGCCGTTTCGCACGAAAGAAACATAAATTTATCAGTTTGAATAGTTGAAAACAGCGTTTTTCTATGTTTTTGCAAGTTTAAAATAGCAATTTTATCGTCACTTCTCATAAATCGCCGTTTCGCACGAAAGAAAAATGAATTTATCAGTTTGCATAGTTGAAAACAGCGTTTTTCTATGTTTTTGCAAGTTTAAAACAGCAATTTTATCGTCATTTCTTATAAATCGCCGTTTCGCACGAAAGAAACATAAATTTATCAGTTTGAATAGTTGAAAACAGCGTTTTTCTATGTTTTTGCAATTTTATCGTCATTTCTCATAAATCGCCGTTTCGTACGAAAGAAACATGAATTTATCAGTTTGCATAGTTGAAAACAGCGTTTTTCTATGTTTTTTGCAAGTTTAAAACAGCAATTTTATCGTCATTTCTCATAAATCGCCGTTTCACACGAAAGAAACATGAATTTGTCAGTTTGAATAGTTCAAAACAGCGTTTTTCTATGTTTTTGCAAGTTTAAAACAGCAATTTTATCGTCATTCCTCATAAATCGCCGTTTCGCACGAAAGAAACATGAATTTATCAGTTTGAATAGTTGAAAACAGCGTTTTTCTATGTTTTTGCAAGTTTAAAACAGCAGTTTTATCGTGATTTCACAAAAATCCTCCGTTTCGAACAAAAGAAACCTGAATTTATCAGTTTGAATAGTTTAAAGCAGCGTTTTTCTATGTTTTTGCAAGTTTAAAAACAGCAATTTTATCGTCATTTCACATAAATCGCCATTTCGCACGAAAGAAACATGAATTTATGAGTTTGAATAGTTCAAAACAGCGATTTTCTATGTTTTTGCAAGTTTAAAACAGCAATTTTATCGTCATTTCTCATAAATCGCCGTTTCGCATGAAAGAAACATGAATTTATCAGTTTGAATAGTTGATAACAGCGTTTTTCTATGTTTTTTCAAGTTTAAAACAGCAGTTTTATCGTCATTGCTCATAAATCGCCGTTTCGCACGAAAGAAAAATGAATTTATCAGTTTGAATAGTTGAAAACAGCGTTTTTCTATGTTTTTGCAAGTTAAAACAGCAATTTTATCGTCATTTCTCATAAATTACCGTTTCGCACGAAAGAAACATGAACTTGTCAGTTTGAATATGCAAAACAGCGTTTTTATATGTTTATGCAAGTCTAAAACAGCAATTTTGTCGTCATTTCTCAAAAATCGCCGTTTCGCACGAAAGAAACATGAACTTGTCAGTTTGAATAGTTCAAAACAGCGTTTTTCTGTTTTTGCAAGTTTAAAACAGCAATTTTATCGTCATTTCTCATAAATCGCCGTTTCGCACGAAAGAATCATGAATTTATCAGTTTGAATAATTGAAAACAGCGTTTTTCTATGTTTTTGCAAGTTTAAAACAGCAATTTTATCGTCATTTCTTATAAATCACCGTTTCGCAAGAAAGAAACATGAATTTGTCAGTTTGAATAGTTCAAAACAGCGTTTTTCTATATTTTTGCAAGTTTTAAACAGCAATTTTATCGTCATTTCTCATAAATCGCCGTTTCGCACGAAAGAAACATGAATTTGTCAGTTTGAATAGTTCAAAAATGTTTTTCTATGTTTTTGCAAGTTTAAAACAGCAATTTTATCGTCATTTCTCATAAATCGCCGTTTCGCACGAAAGAAAAATGAATTTATCAGTTTGCATAGTTGAAAACAGCGTTTTTTCTATGTTTTTGCAAGTTTAAAACAGCAATTTTATCGTCATTTCATATAAATCGCCGTTTCGCACGAAAGAAACATAAATTTATCAGTTTGAATAGTTGAAAACAGCGTTTTTTCTATGTTTTTGCAATTTTATCGTCATTTCTCATAAATCGCCGTTTCGCACGAAAGAAACATGGATTTATCAGTTTGAATAGTTGAAAACAGCGTTTTTCTATGTTTTTGCAAGTTTAAAACAGCAATTTTATCGTCATTTCTCATAAATCGCCGTTTCGCACGAAAGAAACATAAATTTATCAGTTTGAATAGTTGAAAACAGCGTTTTTCTATGTTTTTGCAAGTTTAAAACAGCAATTTTATCGTCATTTCTCATAAATCGCCGTTTCGCACGAAAGAAACATGAATTTGTCATTTTGAATAGTTCAAAACAGCGTTTTTTCTATGTTTTTGTTAGTTTAAAACAGCAGTTTTATCGTGATTTCACAAAAATCCACCGTTTCGAACGAAAGAAACATGAATTTATCAGTTTGCATAGTTGAAAACAGCGTTTTTCTATGTTTTTGCAAGTTTAAAACAGCAATTTTATCGTCATTTCTCATAAATCGCCGTTTCACACGAAAGAAACATGAATTTGTCAGTTTGAATAGTTCAAAACAGCGTTTTTCTATGTTTTTGCAAGTTTAAAACAGCAATTTTATCGTCATTCCTCATAAATCGCCGTTTCGCATGAAAGAAACATGAATTTATCAGTTTGAATGAAAACAGCGTTTTTCTATGTTTTTGCAAGTTTAAAACAGCAGTTTTATCGTGATTTCACAAAAATCCACCGTTTCGAACAAAAGAAACCTGAATTTATCAGTTTGAATAGTTTAAAGCAGCGTTTTTCTATGTTTTTGCAAGTTTAAAACAGCTATTTTATCGTCATTTCACATAAATCGCCGTTTCGCATGAAAGAAACATGAATTTATGAGTTTGAATAGTTCAAAACAGCGATTTCCTATGTTTTTGCAAGTTTAAAACAGCAATTTTATCGTCATTTCTCATAAATCGCCGTTTCGCATGAAAGAAACATGAATTTATCAGTTTGAATAGTTGATAACAGCGTTTTTCTATGTTTTTTCAAGTTAAAAACAGCAATTTTATCGTCATTTCTCATAAATCGCCGTTCGCACGAAAGAAACATGAATTTGTCAGTTTGAATAGTTCAAAACAGCGTTTTTCTATATTTTTGCAAGTTTTAAACAGCAATTTTATCGTCATTTCTCATAAATCGCCGTTTCGCACGAAAGAAACATGAATTTGTCAGTTTGAATAGTTCAAAAACGTTTTTCTATGTTTTTGCAAGTTTAAAACAGCAATTTTATCGTCATTTCTCATAAATCGCCGTTTCGCACGAATGAAACATGAATTTAACAGTTTGAATAGTTGAAAACAGCGTTTTTCTAAGTTTTTGCAAGTTTAAAACGGCAATTTTATCGTCATTTCTCATAAATCGCCGTTTCGCACGAAAGAAAAATGAATTTATCAGTTTGCATAGTTGAAAACAGCGTTTTTCTATGTTTTTGCAAGTTTAAAACAGCAATTTTATCGTCATTTCATATAAATCGCCGTTTCGCACGAAAGAAACATAAATTTATCAGTTTGAATAGTTGAAAACAGCGTTTTTCTATGTTTTTGCAATTTTATCGTCATTTCTCATAAATCGCCGTTTCGCACGAAAGAAACATGGATTTATCAGTTTGAATAGTTGAAAACAGCGTTTTTCTATGTTTTTGCAAGTTTAAAACAGCAATTTTATCGTCATTTTTCATAAATCGCCGTTTCGCACGAAAGAAACATAAATTTATCAGTTTGAATAGTTGAAAACAGCGTTTTTCTATGTTTTTGCAAGTTTAAAACAGCAATTTTATCGTCATTTCTCATAAATCGCCGTTTCGCACGAAAGAAACATGAATTTGTCATTTTGAATAGTTCAAAACAAGCGTTTTTCTATGTTTTTGTTAGTTTAAAACAGCAGTTTTATCGTCATTTCTCATAAATCGCCGTTTCACACGAAAGAAACATGAATTTGTCAGTTTGAATAGTTCAAAACAGCGTTTTTCTATGTTTTTGCAAGTTTAAAACAGCAATTTTATCGTCATTCCTCATAAATCGCCGTTTCGCATGAAAGAAACATGAATTTATCAGTTTGAATAGTTGAAAACAGCGTTTTTCTATGTTTTTGCAAGTTTAAAACAGCAGTTTATCGTGATTTCACAAAAATCCACCGTTTCGAACAAAAGAAACCTGAATTTATCAGTTTGAATAGTTTAAAGCAGCGTTTTTCTATGTTTTTGCAAGTTTAAAACAGCTATTTTATCGTCATTTCACTTTATCGTCATTTCAC